>OX377201.1:29581828-29681032 GCA_947396885.1 Heligmosomoides polygyrus polygyrus | reverse complement strand
CAGGCCAAACCAAAGATTATTAGGGAAAAAGATGAGCATGCTCCGGATAAGGGATTTGATCCTTGATTCAGTCAATTATGAACCTTTGTGGCCCTATACTATTCGGTAAAACATCGTTTCAAAAAAATCCAATTAGGTTATCACACTGTTCTAGATCAGAATACATCACCCACCGGTTTGAGAGCAACACAATTACAAAAAGGTCACGCATAATCTCTTTCTTGAGACTCTCCTTTATGTTCAAGACCTGAATGAAGGTAGTGCAAGAACATCAATGAGTGATGAATCACCATTTCCGTTCCGTCTTTGGTACCAAAAGAAAACTAAAGCGGCCGAAAACCAGAATTCGGAACACGGAAAAATTTCGCACATCCCTGATTTTGACGTCAAGATGGCCACTTTTTAGAGCAAACTGGATACCCTTTGATAAAATTGGACACTTTTCAAATCAATTGGGCACGATTCTAATCAAATGGGACACTCATCTGAACATGCTTGGCGCTTTTGAAAACAAGCTGAATGCCTTGCAAATCAAAAATAGGGCCTTATGCGCCTTTTATACTCCCGCCGCAGCGCGGTGCGTCAATTTAGGACGCGGTGCGACGGGCCGCGCCGCGCCCCGAATTTGACGCGCTACTGCGCGATTGTAGTCAGCAAGGGGAGCGTCAGCGACGCGCGGCCACGAGGTTCTGCTTACTACAGACCGTTCGCCAAGGATGGCGAAGGAGACAGTCCGTGAGTCATTGGAGAACCTGAATGGAAAGAATTCATCAGGCTGATCAGCTGAATGTATCTTGCTAATGTTAGTGATATGGATTTCATGTGGAGAGCGACGAATCCTCTCTTAAGGCTGGCCGAAGACGTCTGTCAACCTGCGGTTGAAGTTGGTGAGTGTGGTATTGAGTCGAATCCCCTGCAATGCAAATGACACTAGACGGCCTTTATTCTGTAACGTGTGCGGCTCCAAAAGTAAAATTGCTGAAAGGTTCTCATCGTCGAGAATCAGTCAGAATTCTCTCTCAATGGCCACTCCGTAGTGATTGTGCACTAAACATATTTTTAGCGTAGCAAGTGAAACTTCGGGAATGTCTACAGGGGCTGGATTCATAAAAGTTACTGCAGTAACTTTAACGGAGAATTGTAAGCGAAAGCTCAGATAACGCGGCTTATCGCTCCCCATATCGCTTGATAGGTCGCGTTATCTGAGCTTTCGCTTACGATTCTCCGTTAAAGTTACTCCAGTAACTTTGATGAATCCAGCCCCAGATCTACATTTCCCCTCCTGGGTTGCGGTAGGTAGGGGTGACGAAGGTCATGGTCACCGATTTCGCCCAAACTCCAGCGTAATACGAGAAATGGATGCTACATTCGTGATCAGCCCTAAATACCCCCCCCCCCTGGGCGAGGTTTGGTCGAGAGATTGTCTTTCCACCCCTTCTGGACAAATGAAGTCTCCAAAATGCAATAGTGCCATCATTTTGCTACGCCCTTTTTGGTTGGGGAACAAGAACAAGAAGGGCATAACAAAACGACTCGTCCCGGTGTGAAATCTACCACTCCACACCGAATCTGCCGTGGCTGATCGCGCCGCGCCGACGCGCCCTTCCCTTCAGCGGCGCGATTCGCCGAATACCGTAACCCGAAATTCCGTCAAATGTGGTGTATTGAGGCGGCGGAGCATGAAAGCGATGCGGCTACGCGAAGAAAAATCGATAGCCATGTCAATCATCACGCCGCGCCGCGCAGCGGCGCCAGTTTAAAGGCGCCTTAGAAGGATTTCTTGTCTTAGAAAGATTTGGCATAACTTTTTTGAGAAATTTTTGCATTTACCTGCCCCAATATGTTAAAACACGTGGGAAAATTTATAAAATTTATAATTTTCGAATGAAAATAATGCATTAAATTTTGCTTTTAATCACATTAATGCAACAACCATTAACCTTATTGAAATAGGAGACCGCAACATGCACTCAACCGGAACTTCGCGGTTTTTAATTCGCTTGAACTAACTGTTTAACTGAACCGAGATTTTAACAAGTCTTTATTGCGGCTCACGTTTCGGCGTTGTCGCCTTCTTTAGAGCCTGGAAAAGTCGAAGTCATTTGAGAGCCCAATTTGGAAGGTAGTTTCTCAAATAATTCAAACTTTTTCAGACTACGAAGAAGGCGACAACGTCAAAACGTCGGCCGCAATAAACATTTGTGACAATCTTGGCTCAGTTAGACAACCAGTTCAAGCGAATTAAACGTCAAAATACCAAGATCGATGAAGAGTCGAACGCGGGCCGTTTGAGATTTTTATTTAGTTAATCGCAAAAACTCTATTTTCATGGATTAATGCAGCTGTAAACTGTACAACAAGGATAACTACAACAAATATCCTCAGAAGGCTGCTTTAGGTAAGTAGCATTTACCTTAGCAATCAAATAAAAATTGCGACGATCTAGTCGAATGCATATCTTGGCCGTTACGGAAGCGTCATCTACTCCAGAATGGCAGTGGGGACTGTCATTCACGACTCCTACTTCGATCAATTCAATTTCGTCTGCCCCATGCCATCTTCCGATGCTTCGTCCCCTCTGTTCTTCCATCCAAGGTCCCACACGCCATCTCGTCGGTGGAGATACGCACAGCACCCGGTCCTGACAGGATCAGAGCTGAACACCTGAAGAACCTCCCGCCAACGCTCATCAACACCCAGGCGTTTCTCTTCACACGCTAGCTAGTCTATAAGCTGTTCACTCGAGTCATCCTGTATAGGATTAGCAGAACGCTGGACGAAGGACAGCCATGCGAACAAGCAGGATTTCGGAGAGGATCCAGCGCGATCGACCGCACACACCATTACGAAGCTCATCGAAGTGTCGCAAGAGTACAAACTGCCGCTGTGAGTTACGGTCATCGAGCTGAAGAAGGCATTCGACTCTGTCGAAACTGATGCCGTAGTTGACTAATATGGCTGTCCTGGTACTACTGTAGTGAGTAAGACAATGAATACAACGTTTATTGGCAAATAAACTAAAAAACAAAACGAATACATACAGAGCCGCCTGATGGTGGCAGACGCTCAAAGGCAGTTTCCCGCGCGGGCCGGATACCACGTACAAAGTCAAATAGATCAAGTCAATAGTCAAATACGGGGGTCCCTACAGGTCATCGGTCGATTGAGGCGTCTCTACATGCGCCTCCCCGCGTTGAGGCCGTCCTCGGCCTCTGACTCTGCTGCTTGTGCTCGTTTCGCCTGCTGTTGCTCCTTCCGTTTTTGAACGCGACACAAGTTTCTAGATTCACCCATCGCGAATCGAAGGTGCTGGCGGTCCGAGTTTGTGCTGCTGCGTCGATGATGCATTCCCATGACGGAACGCAGTCAATCTAATATCTTCGAGCTCGATGCTCGCGTTGGCGAGCTGCTTCCGTAGGTGGCGATAGAACTCCAACGTAGACGTTTCGTTCCACCACGACCCGTCTTCCGGAGCAACTCTTACCAAAAAAACAGGCCATGTCGGCTCGCATCGCTCCTGGACCTTCCGGCAGCAGGCTGACCACTTGTAAGAGAAGGGGTGGTTTCATATCCAAAAAGGCCGCAATGCTCTCTCTGGCCCTTTCATTCAGCCGATTCCATGCATTCCAGTCCGCGGAACGAGGTCCATTCACAAAGACAATCCGTGCTCCTCGAATCAGCCACAAATCGACTGCATGCATGAAAGGGATCCAGTAATATGCATCCTTTGGCTCCTTGTCTGGGAGTACAAATACCACCGTTCCGGCTACATCACTGAAGATATTCAATATCCATTCGGTTCAGGTGGAGGTCTTTGAATGCACGGTAATAGAAGAACTGCGTTCTGGTATGTCCTTTTGCCCATCGTAGACGATGCAGTGTTTCGGGAACGACGACCAAAATACCACGGTGTCCTGAGCCCAGCTCGCGTCCTTTGTCAGCGCTTTTCCACTCGACGATCAACGACATCCGCCACCCTATCTCGATAATCCTCGGCACATCGTAGGGACACCCGACTACGTTGGAGTGACACAGATTTCTGTTCGTAGGTACAGCAGACGACATCAGCGCTACATGCGCGCATCGATGGCGAAAGAAGGCGTATGCGTAGGCCACCGCACGAGGGTTCCGGACTTTAACGGACGGATCGAGAATGGCTTTAGGCCTATCAGAGATGCTTCCCGTGGACGCCCAAATGCTAAGAATTCTGGCGGCCTCAATAACACATCCGACACGGTGATCAAAAGCGGGAGGCAAAAGTACAGGAATCAATTCCTTAGCAACAATCGAAGCTCTACTATGTCCTTCCAGAGAGAAACCCGGCTTGCTGGGAACGACTGGCCATAGCACCGGAATCTCACGTGTAGAAAGTTCATCTCGTTCAAGATTTCGAACTCGTCCTCGACTCTAAAGTGCGCATCCATAAGTTCAGGCTTCACTCTAGCCGCTTTGCACACCTTCATCCTCTTCATTTTAGTTCTCGGTGTGGTAGGAATGTCAGGAATGTACACACCAGAACTGGTCAAAAGGCAGCCGAAGAGGCTCTTCTTTACCCGTTATCTTCGTAACTAGAGCGGAATTTTCACTCGTTTCGATTACTCGATATGGACCACCCCACTCAATGGTTAGCTTAGGGTGCTTGCTAAGCTGCGTCTCTCTAGGTAGCTTCAGAAAGACTCTTTCTCCCACTTTAGGAATCTTCTTCTCAGAGACGTTATGCTTTTGACCATAGTACCTCTTCATGCGTTCGCGATACGCGTCATTTCTCGAACGCACTTCGTCCCAAATCAAGCGCATGCCTTCGGCCAATTCATTCTTGTAGTCGTCTATATCTAAGTGATATCGACCGATGTCACTAACTTCTACGGTTAATGGCAGCATCGGGTCAAACCCATGTAGCAGGAAGAAAGGGCTTTCTCCTGTAGCATCATGTGGGCTGACATTATACGCAAACACCACATATGCTAACAACTCATCCCAGTTGTCTGGGGATTCAGTCTTCTTTTTTAGAATGCGTTGAATAGTTCCAATGGCACGCTCAGTTACACCATTCTCTCGCGAGTTGTACCCTTTCGTGGTCGAATGCTTAATACCGGCCATCTGCCATTTCTGTTATGCTATGAACAACTGCATTAATAAATTTCGGACCTTGGTCAATAGAACTTGCTGCGGCCACCTGCCTCCCTCACAAATCCATCTTTGAAAGAGCGTTCGCGCTACTGACTGAGCCGACTTGTCCCTTATTGCATATGCTCCTGCCGACTTGGTGAAATGCTCCACTATAACAATGATATTTCATGCCGCTTATGGTTAGACCCATTTCCATTAGGTCAGCACTTATGATTCCATAAGGCTTTCCTACATGGAATGGCTTTAAAGGCGGAGCAATAGTCCTATGTGGGTTGGTTAAGAAGCATTCGCGGCACGCTCGCGTCCATAGACTTACATCTCTTTCTAATGTACCCCAGAAGACTCTGGATTTCAGGATCCTTATCATTTTTTGAGTCGAAAAATGACCAGCTAGTGCTGGACTGTGCGCCTCGTTGAACACAGTTCGACACTTTGACAGCGGTACTACTGGTGCTATGCATCCCTCCTGCCTAACAAATTTAAGCATTCCGTCGTCGAAAACGAAGTCTGCTACTGTAAGTTTCCTTGGGAAGCCATTGAATCGTACCCGGTTTTCTAAGTTCCCTTACTTCAAGTTCTTAATTACGGGACCGAATTCACTATCTTGTTCTAGCTCCTTCAGCCACTCGTGCAAACTTTCTACATTTGCTTGGCACACTACTCTTTTATCCTCCTCCTCACTCGCGGATTCTTCACAAACCTGTGACGCTTCTGGAAAGGGCATCGGCAACTACGCTCGCCTTTAATTTCACGTACTCCATGACCACATTGTACTGCTGTACCTCCAATGCCCATCTTAAAACTCTGCCTGACACATCTGTTCTCTTAAACAAGGCTGTTAGAGGAAGGTGATCAGTCTGCACTATAGTGTTCATGCCGTACACGAAAAAGTGAAACTTTCGCAAAGCAAACACCATGCAGGGCCTCTAAGTCGGTGACGTGATAATTTTTCTGTGCCTTTGTTAAGCTTATGGAAGCGAAGTAGACGGGATGAATGAAGCGGTCGTCATCTTTCTGGCACAGCACATCCCCCAATCCATTCTGAGTAGCGCCCGTGTGTATAATGAATGGTCTTTCTCCCGTCTTCGCCTTCTCCATATCCGGTTGACATAACACAGGTGCAGTGGTCATCACCTTTTTCAGGGAAGCAAAAGCTTCATCGCGTTTGTCTTCCCATTTCCACGGAGACTTTGAACTTGTCAGCTCAAACAATGGCAACGCAATCTTTGCAAAGTTTAAAATAAACTTGCGGTAGTATCCACAAAGACCAAGGAAAGCTCCCATCTCTCTCAGATTGCTTGGACGAGGATAGTTCTAATCTTTTCTACTTTCTCTGGGTCGACTCCTTCACTGTTTATTTCATGGCCTAGGTACGCTACTTTTGTCTCCATCAACCCGCATTTCTGCGGATTCAGTTTCAGATGTTCCACTCCAATGCCCGGAGTACCCTATCCAACAATTCATAGTGTTTCTGCTTTGTGTCCGTTGCCTGCCACTACTATATCATCGACGTACACGAACACATTTTTCTCTTTCAGGTCGCCCAAGTCTCCTAACACCTTGCCCATCATACACTGAAATACGGCAGGCGAAGTGCTCAGACCAAAGGGCAACATCTTGAATTGAAACAGGCCTTCAGATGTGATGAATGCGCTCTTCTGCTGCGCTGCAGTAGAGAGTGGAATCTGTCAGTACCCGGATGCTAAATCCAAAGTACTGAAACACTACATTCCTTCCAGGCTCTGAATCATTGCGTCAATTGTCGGCAGAGAGTAGGCATCCTGCTCCGTATGCCTGTTGAGTTCTCGATAAGCAAGACATATACGAAGAGATCCATCCTTTTTACGAACAAGGACCACCGGAGATGCCCACTCTAAAGAGGAGTACTCGATGATTCCTCTTTGGAGCAAACCTTGGATTATCGGTTTGAACTCCTCCTTTGCTCCAATGGGTGCGGGTCTTTTCTTTTGCCTTATGGGATCGGTTGTTCCTGTGTCGATCTCATGAGTGACTAACTGCATCTGCGTCAATTCTCCGTCCTCAACAGCAAACACATTGTTGTGACACTCTACCAACATACAAAGCTCTTCATTTAGTTCTCTTCCATGTCGGTTTGCTACCAGGTAATCGCGAAGTAAGCTGGTCCGTTCTACCACTGTTAATGGCGGTTTCTGCCTTGTCATCATTCTTGATGAAACGGCTTCATCACCAGCAAGGTAGGCCTCTTCCCAAGAGCCAACAATTTGACCCTTTCTGAAGACTACGGGTTGGTCAGTCGCGTTCCATACTACGACTTCTGAGACTCCATGCTCATTGCTGCCGCACCACCCAGACTACAGTAGGGGCTCCTCTAAACAAAGCATGAGCTCATTCATCCCCACCGCATTCCCCACCTTTAGAGACTTGCGCTTACATGGTGCCACGTATACCCTTTCCACTACCTCAGCGGAACGTGCTTCTTTGCTACGAGTACCGCCTTGTGATTTCTTGTTCCCACGGACCCTAGCTCTTTTCTCACATCCTTGTTTTACCTGGCTGTCCTGTTGAGATTCCTGCTTTACCAGGCTGTATCCCATCTCAGGCAAAATATTTGTGCCTAACGCCAGTGTATCTCCTTTGTTTTGCGAGACATACATTCTTGCTAGTATCGGTGCGCCAGTGCTAGATTCTTCTTTGGGGAGGGGGGGGGGGAGGGGCAACTGTACCGTTGTCATAAAATTCATCGCATTTCCGGATGCATCAATTATGCTAATGTTGTCCATCTTCGTTTCCACAACGGCTTTATCAATATCAACTCCATCCTTGAGAGCTTGCTGCAAGATTCGGACGGGTAGGATTGAAACCTTTGATTCTGTATCGAGCAACGCGCACCATTTACTCCTAAGAATTTTCACTGTGGTGCTGGCTTTCTTGCCAAACACATCTTCGGTTGTCTTGTTTGCCGTAGCCACGAGCATGACAGCGCTGGAGGCTACTCTTGCTGAAAGAGACACCTATCTCTTGCGCCAGACTGCCTCGCTTTCGCTTCTTACACTCTTTGGTCAGATGACCCTACCACTACAGTTGAAGCATCTAGGTGTCTGTTTATCATTGCGTCTAGTACGACCGCCACTACCTTCTCGCGTTCAGTGGGACGCGAACTGGTAGGACTCTCCATCGGTGGCACATGCGGCGCGGACAATTCTTTTAAAGCTGTTTTCTTTTCGCGTGCTACCGTCACACTGGTGAGCTTTGCGTTTGCTTATTACGTTTTCTAGCGTCATCTTCCGACGTTCCATCCTCTGCGCAGCTTCTTTCAACCTCTCATACATCTGCTCACCACCTTTTTCCAGCACTTGCAACAGATGATATGATTTGGGCCACGCCACTTATTGGTCGTATAAGAAATTTGCTTTAGTTGTTGACATGGAGTTTACATCCAGTTCTGGATATTCCATTAATGTTAGAGTTCCAACTCAATGCAAAAGTCAGCATCCGTCATCGCCTCTGTCTTCCTTAGCCTGCCAAGTTTTCCTAGCGCTTCTATCCGTTTAGTTCGGGACTCGACATTAGTGGCATTTCTACCATTGTCTCAAAAGAAGCCTTCTTTTTATCCTTGGGAAGCGCCTCAAACTGAGCATTGGCTCTACTGGGCAACCTAGACCTAAATATGGCCTTCGGCTCTTCATCCGACCACTGCGGTTTAGGGTACTTCAGTCGGAACATATTCATGAAGTTATTGAATGTATAGTCCTTACATTCACCCGTGTAAACCCGTACATCAGGGAGTGCTACGTATCTCAAATAATGGGACAGCCCTTTGCCCTCATATTCCTGGGCACCTGAGCAACAGGATAGACTATCCGCTACCTCACTCTCGCTCCCTGACCCGAACATAGCTGTTCTAGAGCAGGAGGAGCCCAACGTAAATGACCTTGCCTCTTCACCTCCTCCTGCTTTGTAGAGGTAGGCCTGCACAGCGGTGAGGTCCATGCTGGTTGCACGTGCGACAGCTGCGGCCCAATCTGGAAACATTTTTTTCAGCAGAACTGCCATTTCGCAACCTACTTAGTGCTCGCAATGTCTGGTTAATCACACTATCCTCTGGTTGTGAATGCCTCAATTGCTCACCTGGAGCCTTCTCGGCTCCACCTACCTTTTTGCTGCTCGGGCTGTCTCTGTGCCTTCAGTTGCAACAATTCTTGCACCTCACATGCGTCGATCTAGGTTCTTCATTCAATCGCCGAGCGGTTTCCTGCAACACATGAATTTGTTTTTCCAGCTCGGCACTCTTTTGGCCACCATTCTGCTTTAAATCTAATTCCTGAATGTGGGTTAATAGTTCGCTGCTATTCCTACGGTTCAGGCTAGCACTAAGTTTGGCAAACCAATCTAGCCTTCTCGCCCACTCGGAATAACGCTTATCAACCAATCCTAGCTGGCGTAGAGCTTTCCTAGTGGCCCCGCTAGCTACTAGCTCAATTTGTTCTCGCTTCTTGTCCGATGCGCGCCAGTGCTTCGACACCTCGGCAACTACTAGCGTCTCGATGCGCCGGACCCACTTGACAGTTTCATCATATACCTCAGCAGCAGTGCTGTTGTCCACGCCATCGCGTCTCTCAGCTTCTGCCAGCTCCATGGGGTCCACTGCGCTGCCTTGAGCATCGCCGGCTGCTCTTCCTGCAAGCAGCTATTGTTAGCCCGGCTGTCTTTAGGATCTGCCAATGCGGCTAGGGCCCTTAACACTCTGCTTCTCGTCGCCTTTCCTTTCCAGAATGCCGCTGTTGTTTTAGGACAGTGCGGGAGGTGTGCCACACACCTAGATTCCAGCAGCGCCCGCGGACCTCGCCAAAAGTCTCAGCCGAACCGAGAGTAACGATTCTGCCTCGACAACTGACTGGGGTCTCCTGGAACTACCCTAACACAACCACTGTATCCGAGGTAGCGCGTCTAGCGCAAGGCCTACCACAGTAACTCGTACTGCTGAATCCGAGAGGACCACTTGGTTTGCACCCGGAGCTTCTCACAAAAAAAAACAGCGGCAAGAAGCAGAGCGATAAACGCTATTTTCACTCCACCAGATACCAAGAGCGGTTCGCCCCCCCCCCAAGTTGGCTAATATGGCCGTCCTGGTATTACTGTAGTGAGTAAGGCAATGAATACAACGTTTATTGGCAAATAAACTAAAAAACAAAACGAATACAAACAGAGCCGCCTGATGGCGGCAGACGCTCCTTATAAAGGTAGTTTCCCGCACGACCGGCAGCCCACGTACAAACTCAAATAGATCAAGTCATTAGTCAAGTACGGGGGTCTCTACAAGTCATCGGTCGATTGAGGCGCCTCTTCACGGTCGTCGAAGTTCAGCTCACTCAGGGCGTTCCTACTCAGTACATGAGAGTCCTTCTGGAGCTGTACAGTGGACTCACTACCAAGATCTCACCATTTTACAGTGACGTCGTCGTCAACATTAAGAGAGGGGTTCAACAAGGGGGTGCCATATCCCCGAAACTCTTTAGTGCCACCCTAGAAAATGTCATGCGCGATATCTGGAATAGGAAGACATGGGAGTGAAGGTCGACGGCTGGCAACTGCACCATCTTCGCTTCGCTAGCGACATCGTACACATAACACCTAGCAATGGCCGAAATGCGGAACAAATGCTGACCACTTATTTTCTATCCTGCACTCTTTCTTTGAAAAAAAAACAGCCGAACGGTTACTAATCCTCTCTTTCTGAATGCCAATAACTTTGTTCTTCTGCAACGGCCATAATAAGAATCGAATGAAATGCAAAACTGCTTGAGGAACCTCTTTTAATTGTTTGCAAGCGAAGATCTTTGATATCAGCTTCAAAGCATAGCCTAATGCGCACATATCTTTCTCCCTCCCATGCAATCACGAAATTAGGCGATGTTTTTGAGCAAGACTGAAACAGAATCAAAAGCTGGTCGAAAGACGAATTCCAGTTTTTGAATACAGGGACGTTAGAAGTACAAAAAATACAAGAAAGAGACACCGGGGGCCGAGTTCATCAACATTAATTACGCAAATTTGAGGTATGTGCTGCGCCTGTGTTGACGCTCGCGTTCTGTTGAGCTCCCGTCATCGATCTGGCCATTCGAGAACGTTCCAAGGTGCACTGTCAACTACTCCTATTGTGTCTCCGGCTGCACTGTCAACTACTACTATTGTGTCTCCGGCTGGCTCATTCTGGTCGAGACTACTGGCGTCGTCGTGTTTGAAGATTGGAGCGTGAGCAACCTAGTGGCAGGGTTGCACTTTATTACTGGTTCTGTCGTTGCCACTTGTCAAAGTCATTTTCGCGTTACCTTTTATCTATCTCGCTTTTGATCCGTGTCTTCGTTTAGCTAAGGAGTGAGCTGGAATGATGTCGGTCATTGCGAATGGTTCTCCGTCTCGATCTGATGCGTGGCTCCACCGGACAACGGGACGAGTGATGCTTGAGCATGTCCGACAACTCCTCAAAGCAAAGGCGATTCCAACATTTGTTAAAAATGTTATTGAGGAATTTGTCGTGCAGATGTCACGTTTATAATAGGCTAACAGTAAACTTCGTTCTGAACTGGATTTGCTGAAGCGCTCTCCCGAGTCGAGCAAATCTTCCCAGACTGTGAGAAACTATGATTCGAGTGTTGTTGAACCGTTGCAGTCGATTTCTGCTTCCGATGTTAGTGTTCCTACCGAGAGTTCGTTGATGTCATATCAATCATATCATGTGATTGAAAGAAGGCGCTCCATTGTAGTCGGTAATATACAGTTTCCTATCGTTGTAACGCGTTTGAAGAGACCGCAGAAAATCCGCTTTATAACAGAAGTCGCGTCCTAATCGGAGTTCAAGATTTTTACACCATTCGCACAGATATATCTAAAATCACATTTAATGACTAAATATGGCTATAGTAATGAAAGATTTGGCCATGAAGAGAGGCAAAGAACAACTTTAAATTATTAATGAAGCCCTGTCCTTACCATTAGAGACACTCTCTATTATATGCATAAGTACACAAAACGAGTGAGGAATAACAGAGTAACAGGGGTAGTTAGACGTGATCAATTGTGCAACCCAATGCTGCAATATCTTTGTTGTGATCAAACCTATCGCCGCAGTCGGGAATCGAACCAGCACTCCTATCCTGCAGGCAAGTTTTTAGCCCACTACGCCACCAGCGCTGCTAATTCGCGCGCCACATCCGAGACATCCTTGCTGCTTATCAGCGCTATCCCATAACTTCAGAATGTTAGTGCGATCAAACAGCGCTACAGCTGTAATCCTGTCCGAAAAGCAGAGGATGAAGGCACATGTCCCGCATGTTGCGAAAGTTTTTATCGCAACAAAACATCCTGTAGCAGTATGTAGCATCCATACTAGCAGCTTCAGCCTTGAATCATAAATGTCGGGCATTGTTTTGAATAATCAGAGTTTGTTTCCACATCCTTTCTTGTTCCCGATAGAGGAAATCTCCCAATGTTCGGAAGCGTCTAACGACTATCAGCAGCCTTCCATTGTACTGTAATGTAATTGTAATTTCTGACTATAGGCTTACAAGCCTTCGATAGGAAATAGATTTATCAAAGTTGTTTACCCGACATCAGTGTTTCAGCGTATCGCGGTTAGAAGCGCGTCGCGCCTCCGTCACTTCGCTAGCGGTAGGGTTTTCCTGCGGGAACCTCTGCCGCCGGAGAATTTGAGAAGGGGCTAACGAGGCTTTCTGGTAGTGGTAGTAATGGGGGCAACGGGGCAATGAGTCTTTGTGATACATCGTTGCGGGCTGGTACGGCTACTGGGAGTCCCCGAGTTGGTCCGCAAACCCATCCGTGGGTAGGCAACGCTGCTCCTGGTTCCTCTAGCGAAGATTCTGCGTTTGTGTCCTTTGGTTGTTCAGATACGCAAGTACGAATTAGTAAGGTACGGATTACTCTTGTGTTAATTCTAGGAGTGAATGTATGTATGCTAATGTGTCTAAGAAATGGCATTATATGAGCTTAGTCTTAGGTAATCGATTTGAGATTTACGCATTCTCTGAAACCTGGTTGAAGTCAGCCTCATTATCTAACCTCTTTTTGGTGAAGATGTGTTGGATTATGAAATATTTCGTTGTAAACGAGAAGCTAGATCTGGAGGAGGAGTTGCGTTCGTTTGCAGTCATCGCCCCTGGGGAAATCGTTGTGCTGTCTGAATCGGAAAAAGCGCCCTTGATCTACTTTGTATAGATGTACTCAATGCAAGCGGAGGGGTGCGTCTGGCTCTAGTATATCGGGCGCCCTCCTGTGAGGCGAGTATGAATGAACGGCTGTGCAACAACTATAAGTGATCTTTCTAATGACTTGGAAGCTGCTGCATTGGGTGCTTTCAACACGCCGGACTTCCAGCCTCGGCCGATGACACTGTTGGGGGACGGTCAGGAGATACAACCGCCCACAGCTTGGACGTGCGATCTTCTTCTCATCCCCCTTCCTCACCCACTCCAACCCCCTGAGCTTCACCGAGAGCCTAACGCTGCCTTACGAAACATTTAACACGCAAAACAAAGGTTTCCAGTCCTCAGAACAGCGGCTGTACCTCCTGACGCCACGTCCCAGCACGGGGCGGATGTATGTACATCCTGTCGCGCTGCCGGGACTGTTGGTGTGGTTAGTAATTCAGGCTCTTCTGGGCTACGGAGTCTTGTTAGCTAGAACGGTCTTTTCCCTCTTGTTCGTGAACCACTAGGGGCCACAGTATTCTAGATTTGGTGTTTGCCAGTAGACTTGAGCTGATAAATAACTTAAACGTTAGGCCTCCTATTGGGGTTAGCGATCACAATAGCATCGCCTTTGACATTATGGGTCTCACTGGTAGGGGTGCGTCTACGCCTTCTAAAGTGTTGGCCTTAATCCTCCTCGGTCACTCTTGACGACATTCCACTAATCTGTATTCGGAGGGTTGCTGATGTTGTTTGTACTCCATTCGCGTATATTTTCAATCAGTATCTTATGCATTCTCAGATCCCTGAGCGCCGGAAACATTCTTTCATTACACCGATTTTTAAAAAGGTGACCCCTTCAACCCTGAAAACTATAGGCCTGTCAGCGTTACTTCCATATTCTGTAGACTCTTTGAGAAGGTTCTTAAGGCACACATTATGGAGTTTGCAAACAGAGCCGGAATCTTTCCTTCCGGACAGCATTTTATGAAGTAACGGCCGGTTGAGACAAATCTGCTAGAATACCTCAAGGACTCGGGCGATGCTCTGGATACGCGATTGAGTTGTGATGTAATTTACTTCGATTATCCGAAGGCGTTCGATCTGTGTCGCACAAGAAACTTCTGTTTAAATTGGATAGGCTTAACTTTCACCTTGTTATTGTGAATTGTGAATATTTCATTGAAAATTTTTCCATCGCTGTCATGGGCTAGGTAAAAGACTTAGGTTTTCATTACGATGCCAAGCTTGATTTCTCCGAGCATGCGACCATTTGTTGTAAAGTACGACGAATCCGATTTGGAAGACGAGCAGTCCTGCAGACTGCTCCAATTACCGTCCGATTCGCTTGCTTTCGCACAGCATGAAGGTATTTGAGCGAATTGTCGACGGACGAATTCTTGACATCGTCCAGCTTTCCAGCAATCAGTGCGGCTTCGTGGCTGGTTGTGGCACCGTTGATGCCATTCACGCTGCCCGCCTCCTGATAGAGGAGCATTGCGAGAAACAGACGCCAGTGCATATCGCCTTTCCTGAAGAGCTCATAGAGTGAGTGGGATTCCTCTAGTCCTGCCCAAAGACTAGAGTTCAAGCTGCAGCCGGAACCGCGATGGAGTTCCTCATCTCTGTCGCGGTACACCAGTGTTCTGCGCTTTCACCACTCCTTTTTGTTGTCGTGATGGACACCATCACACGAGATCTTCGGAAGCCAGTCCCCTGGACTCTGCTTTATGCTAATGACGTAATGCTCGCTAGCGAAGAAAAACGTGAACTCGAGCGGCAGGTGCAGACTTGGTGTGATCGCTCAGAGCGTTTTGAACTCAGATTGAACGTGAAGAAGACCGAGTATTTAACGACGGACGTTACCGAGTCCAGCTCCATCAAGGTTAATGGCATCGAGCTTCCACGCGGTCTTTAAGTACCTAGGATCGCAGTCGGTCTGACGGCAACTAATGGTCGAAGTGAATTCACGCGTGAGTGCAGCTTGGTCCAAGTGGCGCTCGTTGACTGGCGTGCTCTGCGATAGAAAGATACCGGAGCGGTTGAAATCGATGGTCTATAGAGCAGTCATCCGGCCGGTAGCGATGTACGGCGCTAAGTGTTGGTCTGCGACTAAAGAAGCTGAAACGCGCCTCAGCGTCATGGAGACGAAGATGCTGCGCTGGACGGCTGGGGTCACTCATGGACCGAATCCGAAGCGATGTCCGGAATAATCGTCTTCGAACGATTTCGTCACTCGATTGTAAGCGTCGAACGCTTTGACGATTGATTGATGAAGATCGTTGTCGCCGCTATTGAACGACTCTATCACTTCTTCTCTGCGTTTGCTCCGCAGACTGGCTGCTCCGATCAAGCCAAAGATGAGTTTTGGGAGCCTGCTTAATGAGAAGACAGCAAACGTGCCGTCGAAAGATGTCATCATAGTCACCGGTGACCTTAATGGGCACGTCGGCGCGAAGAAAGACGGGTACAGCTGTCATGGTGGTTTCGGATACGGGTCGCGTAACGCCGATGGTGAGCGTGCTCTTGAGTATGCGGAATCGCATAATTTCACCATTGGGCACACCGTTTTCCTAAAACGCGACTCCCACCTCATATCATACTATAGTGGGAACTCCAAGTCTCAGATTTTGTCCTTGTGAAGGATTGCGACCGGAGCATTGTCACAGGCGCGAAGATCGTGTCGTATGAGATGGTCGCGCCACAGCATCCTGCATCCTAAAGATCGCCCCTCCGAGGCTGAAGCAGTTCGAGCGATGCGGTGCTGCAAGAATCAGGTTGCGGCGAATGAAGGAGAAGGAAGCAGCTGTGATTTCTCGCTTATGGTTATCGGCAGACACGACTGTCGATGAAACTTGGAAGAGAACAACCGACGCGATAATCTAAGCTGCAAGGTTGGAACTCGGCACTACGAAGCCTGTACTATGCAAAGTGGACAAGCAGACATGGCTGTGGACGGAAGATGTGAAAGCAAAGGTTGGAGAGAAGAAGTCGCTGTATCATGTGTTTCTCTGCAACAAAACAGCCGACAACTGGCAGAGCGAGGAAGGGTGCAAAGAAAGCCGTGGCTGTTGCGAGAGCCACTCATTATGGTGATGTCTCTCGAGTCGCGTTTGGTGAGCGGTATTTGTACCGACTTGCTAAAACCCGCCATCGCCAAACCGAGGATATTGAAAAGTTCTTTGGCATCAATGGTGGGAGCGGTCATCTTCTGACAAACCGCAAAAAGGCGCTGAAGCGATGGTGTGATTACTTTGAGGAAATTTCCACTATGGAATTTTCTCATCCGGCCATCCCTTCTATGGCTTCTGTTCACGGTCCCGTTCACAAGATCACCGTGGAGGAAACAGAAGCGGCTCTGAAGAAGATGAAGCCATGCAAGGCGACAGGACCGGATGATCTGGCAGCCGATGTTTGGAAGTCGAAGCTTTGGTATCCTGCTGAGTGGTTGGCTGAGTTCTTCAACCAGGTAGTAAAGGAGGAGAAAGTACCGGAGTGTTGGCACAACAGTACGACGATTCCGATTTGGAAGAAGAAGGGTAGTCTTGCAGGCTGCCCAATTACCGTCCGATTCGCTTGCTTTCCCACAGACAATTATAAACGGCGGATATCAGGACCGGCTCATCGTAACCGCAGTGCGGGTCGCGCCGAGACTTTGCTGTCTGCGCCCGCCTAGCTCAGAGATTGCGCGTCGGCGTCCACGCTGCGACGTCCGATCAATGTTTTGTGCGCCCGCGATGGCACCGTGTGCAAGTGGGTCGTGGTGCAGTAGGTAGAGGGTTCGCTTCATGCGAGGGATGTCGAGGGTTCGGTTCCCGTTCGTCGCGGCGTTCTTGCACTTCAGCTGAGTGTCTGAGATCTGAGAGGTTTCGACGTCTACACGACGTTGCGAGTTTCTTGCGCATTGTTTCAGCCGTGTGAGCTTCGCCGCTCGAAGAGCGCAGAACCCGGCCGCGAACTCCTCCTGAGCGACGAAAGCAGTCTCCATACGAGCAGCTTGTATGGTACTCACCCTGGAGTCCGTTCCCTAGCCTGGATCTGCGCTCGAAGAGCGCAGAACCCAGCCGCGAACTCCCCTGAGCGAAGAAAGCAGTCTCCATACGAGCAGCTTGTATGGCACACCATGGAGTCCTTTCCTAGCCTTGTTATGCGCTCGACAGAACCCAGCCGCGAACTCCCCCTGAGCGACGAAAGCAGTTTCAATACGAGCAGTATTATGGCATACACCCTGGAGTCAATTCCTTAACCTGGCTCTGCAGAACCCAGCCGCGAACTCCCCTGCAGCGACGAAAGCAGTTTCAATACGAGCAGTATTATGGCATACGCCCTGGAGTCCCTTCCCTAGCCTGGATCTGCGCTCGAAGAGCGCAGAACCCAGCCGCGAACTCCCCCTGAGCGACGAAAGCAGTTTCAATACGAGCAGTATTATGGCATACACCCTGGAGTCAATTCCTTAACCTGGCTCTGCGCTCGAAGAGCGCAGAACCCAGCCGCGAACTCCCCTGCAGCGACGAAAGCAGTTTCAATACGAGTAGTATTATGGCATACACCCTGGAGTCAATTCCTTAACCTGGCTCTGCGCTCGAAGAGCGCAGAACCCAGCCGCGGATTCACCCTGAGCGACGAAAGCAGTTTCCATACGAGCAGCTTGTATGGCACACACCCCGGAGTCCCCTCCCTAGCCTGCGGACTCCCCCTGAGCGAAGAAAGCAGCCTCCATACGAGCAGCTTGTATGGCACGCACCCTGGAGTCCCTTCCCTAGCCTTGTTCTGCGATTGCACAATGGACGTCTCACCCGACGCCTAAGGTTACGGTGAGCCGGTTCTGATATCCGCCGTTTATAGTCCTGTCTTTCCCACAGCGTGAAGATCTTCGAGCGAATCCGCAATTGACGAATTCGTGAAATCGCCAATATCTCCCACAATCAGTGCGGTTTTGTGTCTGGTTGTGGGACCATTGATGCTATACACGCCGCCCGACTCCTGGTGGAGAAGCGGCATTTCATTAGACCAGTATCTGGATTCGTGGATTGGTTGACGTGCTTGGCTCGGTGAAGAAATTTCTAGCTCCAAAATACATTATTTTCAACAATTCAAATGCGCCATAAAAGATATGAATAGCATGAAAACATTAAAATGTTCTTGCTGATTTCAATCGTTTTTAAGGAACAGCTCTTATCGGGAGGATGAGGCCTGCAGCATTAACGACGACTAAGGGTAAAAGTGATAATCTTACTGAGTGAGACAAAAGTTAAAAATTCCGTGAAGTTTCTAAAATTTTTCGTCAAGTCATTAAGCCAGATTTTAACAAAAAATGCCGTTAATTCGTTAAATGCGTTAAATCGTTAACCGTTAAATGTGGACCCTGATCCGTACCATTCAAAAATTCGGAGTCCGCAAAATCGCCGTTATCCGAGTCATCCAAAAACCCAGTGTCCTCGAAATTGCAATCAACCGAAACATTAACTTATCCGAAGATTCCAAGACATATATGTATATATATATATATGTATATATATACAAATATATGGTAGGGTTTTCGATCGGATCCAATGTATTATATATGTAAACTCCATGTCATGATTCTTACCCCTAATCGCAATAGTCTCACAAGCGAAGAGCTACATTCATCCTTAGACGTCTTTAAATATAGTGAAGACAAAAGCCAATCGACATGGGAAATGTTTTTAGTTTCCGTTCTATATTAGCAGATCGTATGTTCCGCAAGTTCTCTCAAGTAGAAGTGTAGCTGATGCTGTCCGCTTAGCTATCTCACTGTTTCACAACCCCATTTCCTCTGAAATCATTTACCTTTGCTGATAGGTTCCTACTCCGCTATAATACCAATATCTGAAAGCTCTATAGAGATGTCAGTCCCCGGCTGCTTATGCTATTCTCGCGAATGCTTGTTTAAGAGTTCGGATATACCCTAGTGGGGAGGGAGACACTCCTCTCTGTCACTCTAACAACGGGGGCAAAATTGAAAATGAACTATTATATCTTACTAAAGCGGAGATTGTCCACCTTTCTTTCAAATCTTTAAACCAGGAGAAGTCACACTGTTTCCATTTTTATTATATCTTGCTTCTCTAGTGGTTCTCCTCTCCGACTACGACAGATCCAAGAGTTCTAGCAGAGCACTGAAACGGCAGTTTTGAAACTGCGACATGAAGCAGCTGGGTTAAAATTAGCTGCGAACGTTATGGAAGTGTCGCTACGTTGGAAACATGGAACTCCTATCTATAACCTCGAACACACGACGCGACAATCGGTTTACGTGCTCCAGCGCTAAAACCGCGACGTGACCGCACGCAATTGTTTTTTGTTCATTTTTCTCCAATTATGCTGCCGTGTGATAAGACGGAGCTTCTGCAACACATCGGTGAGTTGTGACGAACTGGCAACCAGCTTCTCAATTAGGGTTTCTAGTTATGTCATCCCGCGACTCGCTGTAATAGGCATGACTCGCCTGAATGTGACCGCAAAACGGACTCCTTTCATCCCTGTTCGCGCCTTTCTTTCATTTTTTCGTTTTTGCCTTCTTACTTTTGGAGAAGTTTTGGCGCAGTCAAAGAGGGCGCCGGCTGTTACGTGCACTCCGACTCTTGCTTCGGATTTCCCGCCCAGGCCAAACAAGAATCTCATCCCTCCCCACGAGTTACCGAATTAATATCAGACTTGTCCGGGAACTTTAAAACACGGAATTCTCCATCGGTTGGCCACCGCAGGTCACTGCGTAGGTCAAGTACGCGTTCAGATTGTCTCCACGGTTCACAAGTAGAATGCGTGGCGCATCCAGCGAAACGGTATGCCCTATGGCACTTGGAGGGGCTTACTTCAGCACGCCCTGGACCGACACTCGCATCCATCCTCTCCCATATATGACAGAGAGAGGCACTCCACAGTCGCACCGATAGCAAAACGGGTGCGTTAATCTGACCACACCGCAGGGCCTCGCCTCTTGCTCACATGTGTGCTGTCCGCGTTAGCGGAGCAGTTCTTATTTTCCTTAGTTTTCTTCAGTAACAATATGTCTCGGTGGTCTTTTTTCGATTGACAGGGAAGTTTGGCGGTAACCTAGGGCGGTGGGTCCACCCATTGTCTTTTCCACAAATGGTAGCTTCATCGTAGCCATCCAATATCCTTTCCACACTCCCCCGCCCCCCCCCCCTTTCACCCTCCTGTAGTACTGCAGGACTATGTTCTTTTTGTAGTTGCCAAGAATTCGGAGCTGCGATTACCGTTTTCGTTTCAAGGCTTTTGTGCAAATCTTATGATTATTATAAAGAAAAGCGGGCCCGCTCTAGATCTACGCCGAAAATTTTTATAAAGTGCCCTCCAAACTCAATAGCGTCAATGCAGTTTTCCAGCAGTCCAGCCCCCATTCCTTTTCTGAGGTAAGAGAAACCACGTCTGTATTGTTCTGAAACACTATGGAGTCCCTTACCTGCTTCGCACGGTCGAAATGCGTTGTACTGATGGTTGTTTTGCGTCTGAGTTCTTCAACCATTGATCCGAAAGGACGGAAAATAGGGCTCATAGAGATATCGGGTGTGTGGACAGTTACTAGTCGTTAGGTGGATCATCAATCACTCACTCTGTTCTTAGCGGGCGCGTGCACGTTTGGTGTAGACGTTCAAGCGACTATCTCTTGAAAGCTACGCCTATCTGACTTTTATCTATATATACAGCTATAAGAATAGTTGTAAATTTAGCCAAAAAGGCTGAATCTGTGCCGTAGCCGTTGCAAGGGGTGAAACTGTGCGCTGAAAATTCTTCTTGTTTCCTTTAGCATTGTTGAAAACAGTCTGAACGATGCTGGTTTGGTTTTGAACGGGTTAAACTCCAAATTTGGCTGGCTAAATTGAAGTCGCATTATTATCGAAGTAGAGGCAACTGCTCTTGATGACCCTCCAGAATTAACAGCCAAGCGGCAGCATACGACGTATTGCCTATTAATGTAAAATCGGAATCGTCACAGGTTTATAGTCGCCATTATAAGTGGGTAAATTGTGCGTGCTGCAACGAAGAAGAGAAATAAGGAAGTGGCGGCTAAACCGTCAAGGTGCAGATGCAGCGAGTTGTCCTTTGAAATGAACGATTTTCTCCCGCAGACTTCGGCATTCGTTGGGAATCATGAAGGCTTTCTGCCACTCCAACAAACGGACAGTGTCTCGAAGTCACACTATCAGTTTCCTCCTTCAAGTTTGTAGAGTCCTCTTCGTTTGTAATATATTTTCGTAGATGCTTTCCGTGTTTCTAAACCGTATCGTTTGCGTTCCCATTTCTCGAATTTGATATCCTCTGACTTGTTTTTCGTGTTTTTTAAACCATAAACAAATATGAAGGCTGCGTTGTACATGGATGAGGGAGATCAGAACCCACGCGAAAGAATGTAGATGCAATAAATATACTATGTATAAGAGAAGAAAAAGGCATCACTGAAATCATTTCACGATTGGTTGGAATCATGGGTAGCGGCTATGTTTTGTTTGGTATTTTTCATTTCGTTTCAAGGAAGCTTTTTTTGACGAATACGTAAATTCGTTAAATTAAACTGCTCCTGACTACAGCCTGTTTTGGCCAGCCGGCGCCTGCTCTGGGGTTCCATGCGCCATTGATACCCAGAGCTTATAATATATCCCAACAAAGTGGACAGCGTTATCCTTACCTTGCCGAGGAAGGCAACGAATGACATGGGCTATTTGGTCAGTAATGTCTCAAAAGGTCATGCGAAACTAATGTTTAGCTACCTTCCTGTAGTCTTCCTTTCGTTCCTGTCTTCTTTACCACCCTTTCTCTTCATCTTAGATCGGTCGTGCATTCTTTTTCGTAACTTTGTCCTGGGAAGTTCAGCATCTACCATTGTGACCTCGCGGTTCTTTTTCCCTAGTTTCCTTTTTTAATTATTACTCTTCGTGCTAGTCCCTGATTGAAATGCACATAAAAGGTAAAGTAAAAATCCAAAATGAGATAAATCCTATCTCATTCGTTATGTTTTGTTTCCTTTTCTACTAAGAAGTACTCATACTTACTCTTGATGGTGTTAGCAAATAATTTGAAATCTTTATTAGTTTTTATTCATTTATTTCAGGTTTGAATTACAATCGCAAGTGTAGAAAAATCGAACAAGTTTTTTAAAGGTATACAGCTAACACCATCTACAAAAATCTAAATAAATATTTAAAATAAAAATTGAAAACATAAATGTAGATATCCAGTTTCATTCATTCAGTTTGTCTATTGGTGCCCATTTGCTAGCAGAAATCAGCTATGTTTATTCCATGTTCTACAATATGCCAACCACAATTGAGGCGGAGGAGAATTCTCACTATAAATTCCTCAAATAATTTAAAATATTTATTAGTTTTATTCATATTTCAGGCGTGAATTACAAACAGTCGAACGTGTAGAAGAAAAACGAATAAATTTTTTCAAAGGTGTACAGCTAAGACCATCTACAAAAATCTAAATAAGTAATTGAAATACAAATTCGAAGATATTTCAAACTTTTGAGGAGTATTTGTTGAGGGTTTCTCCGACTTCGTCATTAAAATTCTTAAATTCGTTTTAGGTGCAGTGGACATATTGTAAAGTATTGAATAAACATTACTGATTTCTGCTAATTAACCGGCACCAATAGACGGACAGGAAAGAAGTAACACATTTGGGCGCTAATGTCGTCACGACTAAGGACGAGTTTTTTTTTTTCAGTAGAAAGGCTATATTACAAAAACCTTCTAATACAGTAATAGAAAACAAAGTTATAGGAGTTGAAAATGTTAAAACCGAGACAGAGACAAGCTGCCAAATCTCCAGATTCGCAACTTTAAAGTCTCGAGCAATTCTAAAGTTTGCTTAACGACTTAGCGAGAGCGAAGTAGTGGTCCACAGCTACGTCACTTTCTCCGTACTCCTCGTTTCTGAAGGCCTCTATCACGTGGTAGTTGTCGTGCGGCTCGAGCAACTGCAGGTGACTGGGTTGTTTTGCGGCATGTTGTTGTTGTCCATGCCAACGAGAGTAGGCAGTTCGAAAACAACATCAACGATTGCATCTACCCCTTGCATCTGCGCCGAGCAGCGGATCGATTGCAACCCCTTGCAACAGATTCTCGTCGTATTTCTTTGTTTTTCATGCTCTCTTGAGCGACGTGCTCCCCTTCCTTTCTAGCTGTGGTTTATCGAAGTTTTACCAAATCAATGTCGTCCTTGACGTGTGTTTGCTGTGCACGCACCTAGCCTTTCTCCGAGACTAAACATGGATGAGGAATTGAACATATTTCCGCCTTTCTATTGTTTCAGCCTCATTAAGGTGTTCATATTTGAATTGTTTGTGTTTATAAGGGTTCAAACTGTGAAATAAACTTCGGCGCCAAGCAACCAGCATCGTTTGCTTTCAAGGCCAACATATCTTTCGTTGAACCAGTTCACGCATTTTAGTTAAAAGTGACGTCCCCTCTCGCGTAGTCTGTTAATATGCCGTGTACATGATCGATATGACGCTACGAAAGCAACGAACAAATTTGAGGAAGAAGCGCTAAAATTCGCAAACGGCTCGTAAATTAAATGAAGGCATAAGCGAATGAACTTGACGGGGGCGACGGCCGTATTTATATTTCTCTAACAAAGTTAAACTCAGAGATGGAAATGAAGCGTTTTTTCTTCGTGATTCCCCTTTGAAAGTTCAAGCAAGCTTCTCTTTGCAATTTTTGCTGTTTGTTTAGTTTACTCCTTCATTAAGTTAGTGCTTTTATAATAATCATAATCTATTACGACGTATAAAACAGTCGCGAGAGAAGTGAACAATGAGACGCAAACCTGAGTAAGGGAAAACAGTATCAAATAGTATCGCTTTAAGGATAAAATAGTTGGACAAGTTGTGAGGAAGGTGAAACTCAAGAGGTATTGAGTTTCACCTTCCTCATTTGAAATTAACGACGTTTTTCAAGGTCAGTCGATAGAAAGAAACAAAATTGCTTGTCAAAAAGTGCTTTGTCGTAGTTCATGTTCGTATTCGCTTATTTTCATATTTTCCGCATATACTGAAGCACTACCAAATGACCCGGCTTCGTTTGCGCCCATATGTGATTTTAGATGTGAAGAATGACATTGGTAAGCTGTAAGAGGTACATCGAATGATGAGAGTTTGAGCTTTCCGCCCTTGCTCAAAGCTTCCTTATTATGCCTCTTATAGTATGGTCTATAGGACTTGGCAACAACTAATCCTCAGAATTCCCGTTACTTCGTAACAGTTTACTAACCAGCCACTGGGGAGCTTCGCACATTCTTCCAAGTCATGAGACCATCAATTACTATAAAAATACAAAGACAAGGCAAAATAAATGATGTTGGACCAGGATAATATGGCTGTGGAATGTCGAGTTCGTCCATAATAATTGCCAAGTCGCTTTTAAAAAAGTGTTTATAACTTTATTCGAATCATTAGAAGAAGACAATCGCAAGTATTGAAAGGTCTTCGCCTTATGATTTTGATTAAAGAGCCAATTGTTGCCGCCGCTCTGTGGGCATAACTGGCATTGTAGCAACCCTTCGTTCAATGAAAGTTCTAAGCAGTCATCGAATGCGAGCTCTATGGCCCGTCGCTGTTTCTTTTTCTTCTATGGAGACCTCGCATCATTTTACCCTCTCTGGAATAGATGTTTACAGAAATTCGAGCTGCAAAGTTGCCAACGATGGTACGGGCACGTTCTGCGAGGAAAATAAACCGGCGTATGTAAAGGCCGCCACAGACTTCTGCGACGCCGCTCGGCGGCGCCGCTGGAGGCGAGCTCTGCGTCTCCGCCCTATGGTTAAGCATAGGGCAGCGGCGCCGCAGAAGTCTGTGGCGGCCTTAAGATAGGCCTTGCTCTTGTAGTGTCTGGAAAACGAAACGGAGCCTGAAAGAGCACTGTTCGAACAAGTTATATATGGATTTGCAATGAGCTGGTGTCCGCTTTTATCTACCATGAAGGATAGGGGCTTGGCATCAGAAAGCATACAATTAAGTGGGCCAAACGCTTAAAGAAAAGAAGAAGAGAGTGAAGAGTAGATGTGCAATATCTAAGCGCGCTAAGCGTAGGAATAAAGCATGACATATTCCTACGAGTAACTTCTCCTTCGGCTCCTAACCTATACATTACTATCATTAGCATAGGCACATTGCTATGGGAGTTACCATAAAATCAATGTAGTCAGATGGTACTTGCTAAAGTAGTAAGGTTCCAATTTTAATGTAATTGAACGTCCATTCTACTGTTGCTTTTAACAGTTATTCTGTTTATTTGTCGACTTCGTTGGGTTGTAGTGCACCCTCCAGTGCATTTAAATAAATAAATAAATAACGTTATTTAGTCACGTTGTTGGGTTCGTTACCCACTCGACTTCCGCGAAATATCGTAGAGACACCTTAAATGCGTATTCGTGCGACAGCGAGTTGGAGTGGCAATTCCACGGAGAAATTCCTCCCATATAAATCTGGTGCGGTTTCACTGACGCCCGAATATGAGAGGCTTCGCTGGATTGAGTGGCACTCGAGCGTGGCATCTTGCTTCGATGGGTTGACTGGAAAGTTGTATTATCTTTGATCAGACATTGTCGCCTTCTTCATGGAACCAAAAGTCGCTACAAGCAGGATAGTAAGCCAATAGGACGAAAACAGGGACGCGCGAAATTTCTGATTCCGAGTTCCGGTTTCCGTCTACTGGAAGGTTTAACAGAAACGGCGTCTCATAAATCAACGTTGATTCGATTCGCTGAGCTAACGCTACACCTTTTGAACATAAGCAGAAGATAAAAAAGAAAGCTACACACCGCCTTCTTTACTGCTGGCTTTGAAACGGTAGCAGATCACCGCTCTGATATAGGAACCGTGTGATAACCAAATTGAATTGGGAACTAGGGCTCTGCTAATTAGCCGAAGAAATGTTGACTGCTAGCGATAGAAGTCTTTCAATTTATCTAGAATTATCCTTAGAGATTAGAAGCAAGTTACAGCATCAAGAAGCATCTGCGAATTGCACCTCTCTGTCGGGAATTAAGTTTCTCGAATCAAACGGTGACGTTGTGGATCAAACTACGAGTTATTAGGCATTTGATGTCCAAGGTCGATCGCAGAAGTGAATCGTGGGCATAATCCTGGAAAAGGCCGACTAGAGTTTCGTATTTGGAAACTAGACTGTTTGGAAGTGACGTGCCTGATATGTGTATTCTGAGGTCGCCAAAGGGTACTCCGCTCCATTATGAGACCAAGGTCGTGGAACACGCAAATAAACACAGTTTCTGTATCTCTTCCGCTGACGCGTAGGAGAGCACAGAACTATTTAAAGGAAGGAACTCCAGGGCGTGGCTGATCTAAACTACCCATTTTAAGTCACCTTGCCAGTGTACAGCGGGCACCAGCCCGCTTATTGCTAGTACCCTTTTTGCGACCTTAGAGTACACTTCTAGGTGTTTGAATGAAGAAGCTGATTCCTTAATTAGGAGATGATGCATCTATAACCATAACTTTGGCTTATAATTCTGTAAGTATTCTTAGCTCACTATCGCTGCTTTATAAGTGAAACATTCAGAAAGGCCGAGATGGCGAGTTTTATATCATTTCCGGTTCCGTATTCCTTTTGTTGTTTCGTATTCCGCTTTCCGACCATTTTTGAGGTCTGCCGTTCAGTCTTTCGTCTTCCGCTTTTCTCAGCAACAAAAAATCCGCACCTCTTTGGTTGAAAAGCTTTCGCAAGATGTCCACAATGGGCCGCCCCTTCAAGGCGCTGCTATCATGTGGAGCACAATGAGCAGAAGCGGATTCCTAAGCCATTTTTCTGCGAGTAGAAGCTTTGTAAACACTGTTGTAGGAGGATCGGCATTACGTTCAGCGAGGAAACTACCATGATCGACTTTCTTACTTATCCATCCACAGAGCGTGGAGAAATTGCTCATGGGCAGCCAGGTTGTGACATCCCAGCGATGTGGATATTTCTGTCTTTACGTACACAGGCAATTACTGGTAGAATCCGTAAGCGAATTAGCTTCAAATAGAGGCCTGATTCAGCTGCATAACTCACATTCCCTGGCCGCAACAAAGATTTGCCAAGATGTCCTCCATCTCTTCGCTACGGTGCACCAACCCATACTTTCCTGTTGCCCTCTTTTCCGAGGGCAACAGGAAAGTATTGGTTGGTGTACGGCATTGTCTACTCCTGTGCCTCTAAAGTAATGGATTCATGGAAACATTCATCACTGGAGAAAGAAGCAGAGACACTTACCTCTTCAGTGCTCACGATGCGATGTTGCTTTGCGGAGAGTAAGTAGATAGGTGTGTGCTGTGACCAGCTCGACATGCTGATTGTTGTTGTCGTCGAAACGAGGCCTGAAGTGAGAAGAGTCAGTCCGCTTTGTGAGTGCTCCGGACTCTCGACGCAGATCTTGCTCATGCTTATACGTCGCTCAAGTTGGGGCGCTAGTATTTTCTTTGTTTCACAGCACCCACAACTGCGGCAGAGGGAAGAAGAAGGAACGCTAGCCTTTTCATTGGTGGCAAAACAATGAGCACATTGAGCATCTTCTAGGTCGATTATCGGTTTTGATTCCAATGCGGTTTGTGTAGCAAAGAGCGGAAAGTGAGAAAAAGGTGACAAAGCATTTCGGCCACCCTTACGGTATGTGCAAAGGCTCTTATTCAAGTAGACTCCCCTCGCAGCACATAGTATAAGTTATTTTCAATCTACCGGCACGGTTCTCTCTGAAACGAGCGAACACATTCTAATTCACTTACTATGACTGACAGCGTTTTCACGTAGCGAATCGAACGTGGTAAATTTCTGTACGCATTGATGAAGTATAAAACAAGTATAACAGAAAGATAATCACCAGGTATAACGGATTCTTTTATCCCCAGGTTCCTAAAGATTCGATTCGGAAGAAATTTTTAAATCTTCACTTTTTGTCCTCTAGAAGTCCTGCGGACATTTGCTGGATCTACAAAATTCTCTCTGGCTAAATAAAGATGGAACTCGCGAAGTTTTACAAGCTGCAACCCTCTAAAACAAGACAAAACTCACTGGAAATCTGAAATCCGAAACCTAAAAACGTCATTATAGCACACTTCTTCACTTCAGGCAGGCTCCGCTTATCTAGCGTTAAAATGTATTATAAATCAAAGTCTAGACAATTATCATTTGTTTAAAAGACTTGCTGGGAGATCCCTCCTCAAATGCTGATGATGCTTCCTTAACTGAACAGTTGTACCAGTTCTACATTGCTTTGATTTCTGTCGCTACTTGTTCAAAATAGGGCGCGTGTAGCGCAGTCGGAGGAGGCGCCGGTTGTCGCGTGCGCCCGATACCAGGTTCCTGGTTCGGTTTTCCCGCCCATGCCAACCAAGCCTTCCATCCCTCCGGGATCAGTGAATTGGTACCAGACTTGCCTGGGAGGGATAGAGCGCTGACTTGTTCATCGGCTGGCCACCGCAAGTCATTGTACGGCCAAATACGCATTCAACTCGCCTCCACGATATCCCGTAGAGGTAGAATGCGTTTCGCATCCCAAAGGGGATTGAATAACGCCGTCCTTTATCATTATCCTTACTTGTTCAACTGGGTGGCGATAACATGTTTGTTGTTTTATCTCACGTCCATCTTTAATTGTTGTAAATAAACTATTACTACTAATATCTTAAAGAGGTTTATTAACGTCTGCTAATTGAACGGACGATAACTGCGAGCTCATTTTAATAATCGCGAGGTGGTTCTTCATACTGTCATGCCTTTAATCGCATCATGATGTGGCAAATGTCTTGTGAAGCCGTCATTTTCGCGTCTCAATCGATTTGACTTCATCTCCTAGCCACTATTGATCCATATCCGTACTAGATATACTTTATTTGGACATCAACTACTCGCGCTATGTTTGTTTATTGAGTTGGCATTTGTGAATGCGTACCTCTGTAATGCGCTTCGTCTCAATCCCTTGACCTTTTCCGAGGATCAAAATGCACAGTTTCGTGGCTGCTTGTTTACCAAGCAGCTCGCCGCTTTTCTTTACGTTGAATTGCCATGTTGTCTAATCGTCGTCGGCGCGGTTAGGAAATAGGCGCGAGTGATCATTATAATACGTTGACTAGCAGTTGGAGATTATGCTTAGCCAAGTCGGCTCTCACGCGAATCAATGTGGTTATTTGTTCTCGTTCGTCACGCTTGCATCGATTGTTGTTCAGGTACCTGTTAAGCCGCAGTCGAATCAATGAGGGGTTTTCAGATTGAGCTGATTCGTTACTCCATCGAGAGAACAACGGGCGGAAAAGTGGACTGCTCAAAACAGTGGAGTCTCCTCGCGTTTGAGGTGAGCTTTAGGCACGCCTTATTTATTTTATCATTCATTACACAGTTATATTCGTGTGATGTAACAGTGACAAGAAGCAGTAAAACAAAAGAATCAACGACGAACCGCCGAATGTTGTACGAACTATTGAAGAATAGACGGTAAATTGTGGATGACGTCTTAAGTGATTTCTTATTCTTATGGACTCATATGGGCATGCAAAAAAAGTTTTGAAAGCATTGTAGCCTGTTGGG
The DNA here is from genome assembly GCA_947396885.1 of Heligmosomoides polygyrus polygyrus. Lineage (NCBI taxonomy): Eukaryota > Metazoa > Nematoda > Chromadorea > Rhabditida > Heligmosomidae > Heligmosomoides > Heligmosomoides polygyrus. Next base: position 29,651,151 of record OX377201.1, on the reverse strand, counting down.
ACAGCATGCTTTTTGCAAACCTTCTAAAGCGTTGAAAAGTCCTATTTGCAACGAACAAACGTCTACAGTTGCTTCTGATCCTACCAACGTCATGCTTGATGGCACCACCTCCAGAGAGAGACTCCCCTGCCGACATCAGATCCAAGAACTTTTGATGTCTTTATGGATCGGTTATCCATATCCACCAAGTTGAATGTTTATGTCTGTAACACAGCAAAATCTGTTACAAACAGGAACTAAGACCTGTGTGTGGAATGCTAAATTTTACACCAGAAATTTCTAATTATTAGGTAATTAGCTGATTATTGGGAGCACCAGCTGGCTTAACGACGCAGTTTTTCACCGATCGGCATCCAATAAGGCTTTAGCATTCCACACACCTTCTTGTTACCATAATAGACGCAATTTCGCGAAATTTTCAGAGTCGTGTTTCTTGGAACACGTCGTCCAACCTAACAGCAAAACGAATTTATTTATTTACTTATTTGTTTATTTATCTATTTAAACAAAGACAAGAGTCTTGTTTAAAGAATGAGGGAACAAAACTGAACATGCGCGACACAAAAAAAAAACGAAAGAATGAGTCATATGCACAATATTCCATAATGCTAAAGCTGTAGAAAACCTTTTGCAGGCAAATGCCTAGTAAACAATTGAATGGCGACATGCGGTTTTCTAGCCGCTCGGAACATTATCAGTCAGAGAACCCTTGATAAGATGTCATACTTACGGAGTTAGACCTATTTATCGGTGATGAAGATTGTCATGTTCTTTCTGTCTCTTACTTCAGACATCTGTTCGTTCCTAGTGAACTGGTTTAGATTAGTTGGTTCTCGTTTGCAGGTCTTAGTTCCTAGCAATTGCTTAGGTTTGTTCATATCCAGCCTTTGTGTGCAAATTGCTGTGATTCACGCCACTAAATAAACAAACAAATACCAGTTCCGGCCTTATTTTAAGATGTAGGGAGAAAGATCTTCTGGCGTATTAAATAATGAGCTCGCGCGACGTACAGGACCCTAGTATCGCGTTGTGTTAGGATTATTTATATAAATGTCATTTTCATGAGCTTAGGCAACAGTTTTCATACTTTCTACGTATGCACTTTGTCGACACACAGGTTTATTTGAATTTGAACCATTTAGATTTGATCAAGACGTTTTGATTATCTGCAGAATCCAGAAAAATCTAAACGTCTTGATCAAATCTAAATGGTTTGATGGTCATGGTATTTTCAGGTCAACAGACGACTCATCATTGATAAAAAGGTTCCCAAATTTCCTCAAAAATGTCACGTCATCGGTTATGCCGGTGTTTGCCTTCTTTGTCCTCGTCGCAAGATCTATTATCTTATTACACGCTAGAAGTTACGGCTGCTGACATATATGCAGATAATCAATTCGTTATGCTATAAGTAACGACTCCTTCCTCCTTGACCGGGAAGCAGCATGAGTGCCTATCCCTTAGGTGTACTTTGAAGTGCTAGTTTGGATCTGGTTTTCATTAGAGTGTGTCGGGACTGCTGTTCAAATTAATGGCTCGGTACAGTGACATATAAAAAGGGGGTACAATACGTTTGCGTTTCGTGCCATTCACGCCACCATTCAATTGAACAACGCAGTGCTTTGGAATGTATCCCATTCTGTTGCCCATTAAATCAGACGGTTTTCAATATTGTGCGCTATAACATAAGCTAATCGTTCTTAATTCTATTGAAGTGCTTAGGATTTGATGGGCTCGTTAGTGTATGCATTTTTCGAACACCTATTTATGAATCGTCTTTGAAGAATAGCCAAAATGATCTAATATTAAGTTTTTGAAAAACTCTTGCACCACAGCGTAATTTTTTCAAATTTTTATTTTTTCTTTTGTGAGCGACTTTAATCTACAAAGTAGTTGCCATTTGCATCTACAACGTTCTGCCATCTGATGGGGAGATCATGAAATCCTTTCCTCCAAAATGAAGTCAGTCAACTGTGACTCGAAGAAGTGCGCCACCTCGGATTGCAGTTCGGTTCGGTCGTTGAAGCACCTATCCCTTAGGTGTTGCTGGAGAGCTCAAAGGAGGTGGTAGTCCGATGGCGCGAAATCCGGCGAATACGGTGGGTGAGGCAGCACCTCCACCTAAGCTCCTGTAGTTTCTGGCGAGACGACCTTGCAATGTGGAAGGGGGGGGGGGGGGGGCGAGCATTGTCGTGAAGAAGGTGAACATCCTTCGTCCTCGCCGTTTGCGCGACATGGCCCCGCTCAGCTTCTGCAGCTGTGTGGCATAGATGTTCGCTGTTAATGCTGTGCCGTCGCCAGGAAGCTCACGATAGAGCGTTCCTCTAGAATCCCACCAATAGCACAGCATTACCTTCTTCTGGTGGATGTCCGCCTTGAGGTTGTGGTTGAGGGAGCCGGCCTTCCGAGTGTGGTTAACGAGGACTCCTCACTACGAAAACGAACAAGGAGAGACTGCGCGATAGTCAGTCGCGAAGCCTTGTCCGAGTCACGGAGTCAGTCAGTCTTCACTGCAATCCCCTCAGAAGCATTATTTCTATCCCCTCAGGAGCAAATTGCCACGTACGCGAAATTCTAGAATGTTTGTGTTACAACTACATAGCACCAAACAGTCTTTGGAAGTTCCTGTTAAATCCTGAAAAATTTTCAAATTTTTTGGTGCAAGACTTTTTCACCAACCTAATATGTGCATCAAGTCGTAAACGGATGCGAAAATGCTGTTGTAAAGCGTAGGCTTTGGTTATTATTGTCTTTGAGATCGTTATGAGTCTAATTTTTGCTTAGTTTAATGGTGAGTTATAACGGCAAACAATAACTGTGATTGCCTCTGCCGTATACACTGCCTCTGTAGAGTTAAAGTGGGAGAATTAGTTGCTACGCTATACGCTATCTCTTTGACCTCATGTGAAACCTTAATGACTGATATGTGTATCCAAAAAAATGGCCCCATGTTATTTGTATTCGACCCCAAGAAAATCAGAATGATGCTCATCAACAAACTTAGTACCAGCACTTTTTCTTTGAGTTATCAGGTCCGTCAAAAAAGTTACATGAATTAACTGTCTGGTTCTAAACGGCACTATATTGCTCGGGAACTATAAGGAACTGCTTCTGCTTTGCAGTTTGCTACAAAATGGCTAATCGATTTCGAAAAACCGTATAAAGTGCAGTTGTGCTTCCGTGACAGCGTTTATGCGATGCTTAAAAAGTTGTTTACAATTAGCTCGTTTGTATTTAATCACGGTTATTGTAGAATGCTTGTTGCGTCACCATTTATTAGCCGGGTTCGTTCTTTTCCTCCTGATGTGTTGTCACATGTACTATGTTCACGCGCCCGCACGCCTAGTGTGAGGCGAGAGAGCAATGTTCAGTAGCTTTACTATTCGTCTGGTTTGCTGGCTCGCGCACTTGTCTGCTGCAGCAAACTCCTATGTTAACTAGCTGTTCCACCTCGGTGGCTAAAATTGGCTATTTTCAGGTGGAGGTAGTATGCAACATGCGAAACACTCGACAGATTCCGAAGCTTTCCTTGGTATGAGTGGATTAATGGATCAGATTGCGCACGACAGCATCATGGACGACGGTCACCTCGAGCGAATTCTCTTCCCATCTAATGGAGGTATGCAAACTTGAAAAAGTTTTCACAGTTTATCGTTTAAGGTAAGTGTGACTCGATCCGTGCCGTTGGATATTCGGCTAAACAAGTAAGGGAGGTCGACCAGGCGAGAAAGATCGATCCTCGGTACAGATTTCTGGCCAGTTAGTAGCCATCTTAAACTACTACACTATGCGACGGGTTTCGTATAATTCTACGATGACTTTTCAGCTACAGCCACTTAAAAAAGGTTAAAAGACTGCGTTAACCAGTTCTTTTTGGGATGCTCATGCATTCCTCTTTCACGAGTTGACGTGTGGTGATTTGAATGCGTATCTTGCCTGTATTATACAATGAATTGCATTGGCCGGCCGATGCAAAAGTCAGTGCTTTAGCCTTCCAAGACAAGTCAGGTACCAATTTTCCGACCATGAGGGATGGAAGATTTGACGGGCTGGGCAGGAAACCCGATCCAAGAACATGGCACTGCGTGCACGTGAGACAGGCGCGGCAGTCACCGACTGCGTTCGTAGCCAAATCTGCTTAACACTGCAAACTGCAACTCGAAATTCGCAGTTTGGGTGCGATATTTGCCTGAAGTAGAGCCGTAAGAGAGTTGACTGAACACCACTTTCTGTACATGAAGACATGGAAATGGCGCCGACTGTGCAGTAATATTATAAATAAAATCGTATTGTTTATCATTCACTAATATGTATCTTAATAAACACGTTGTAGCGCGGTCGGAGGTGGTGCCGGCTTTTGCGCCCAGTTCGTGGTTCGGTTTCTCGCCTAGACAAGGCAAGCCTTCCATCCCTCTAGGCTTAGTGAATTAGTACCAGACCTGTTAGGAGGTATAAAATATTGACTTATCCATTTATCATCTATTGTCTGGACGTCGCTAGTCACTGCATAGGCCAAATGCGCGTTCAGATTGCTTCGATGTCACCCCATAGAGTGTGTGGCGCATCCAAAACAAAAGGATTGATTGTCGCCTTTTATTCTTTGAGCCTCTATTCTTTTAAGTGTGATCTACAAAAGCAGCATCCGGATCTAAACCGTTTCTGAGTGTGACAGAAACAAAATTAAGGAAGCAGTAGGCCATCGAGCGACAGTTTGGTGAAATACATTTTGTCCAAGGGCGGGGGCGGTATTTTATCACCGAATGTACGTCAACTGAGATGAATTGAGTATTTAATCCATGCTTTTCGAAGGACCTCGAGCCGTCTGGTCTGGGCCTCATCCTGCTGATCCGGCAGCGTCGGCGGCTCTCCATCACGACAACAGGTGGATTGCTGATGCGCCTTTGCCACCGGATGAGTCGCCTTATCAGTCTACTTCTCAGGCGAGACTTGTGGATCAGCGCGTGAGTCAACACTCACGCATTCAGCAGGTGCTGTCGCTGGTTCCATAGCTAATTTTTGCACTGAACGTGTTGTTTATCAGGCGCATCAACAGCCGCTGGATCGTTGTCGGTTCGGTGCCGGACTGCCAGCCCACAATCCCTTCCAGGGTTACCCGGCTCAACGCCTCCCCGCACTTCCTCCTGGTCGTGGAGGCTTCGCGGGGAACATGGCAGCATATCCATTGAATTCTCAAGCGCCTGCTATTGCTGCGGAAGAATCGCCTCCAGGTCCCACCTACACTGAACTTCAGGTAGATGGCTTCATTCTGTTAACCATGATCAGGTGTGCGTTACAGTGGAGAAGTTCAGACTGTTGTGCCGTCGACTTCGTCTCGTAATACAACTGCCCTCGATCCTCGGACTGTTCCGAATCCGGAGAGCGTGACAAAGCCAGAGCCCGAGGTAATAGCATTCGCTAACATTGGCAGCTGCTCGGGTTGAAAGAAGGCCGTGTTTTTTCCAGTTTTGTTGCTTTGAACATATTTATGTATGTATGTCGGGCAAAGCTGTTGTGTCTGCAGGGAACTAACAATATCCGTTCGTTAGCAATCACAAATGCTGTAGTACTAACGTGGTTGCTGATTTCCAAGTTGTATAAGGAGGAAAACGTGAAGCCAAATCAGTTTTAATAATGAATTCATGCTGCAGTGTGCTAGTCGCCCTGTTTTCTTAAAATCTCATCATTTTAATTTTTTTTTTTCAAACCAGCACTGCAAACATTGACTATGATATTCGCTTGATAATGATGCCTGTATAAGAGTTAATTTGTTCAATAGTTACGCGAACGTTCATCGAGTCTAGCATCTGTGGGGTGAATTCATTCTTCTGCATTATTATGTCACGTATTGTTGTTACGCAACGGTATTTAGAAACCTCTCTCTCGTCCTTCAAGCAATTCCATGGAAGACGTTGGCGCACCTACAAGTGCGACAAGCGCATCGTCTTCCACAAGCGCGTAAGTGTCTGGTATTTGAATTCGTAACGGTTTATATCTCATTTGTTTAGAATGAGTTTTTAATGTTTCGCATTTTAAATATTTATTTTCATTCGCTTATACATAAGACTTAGGCGAAACATAATCATGGTTCGTGGCCAACGCTACGTGGAAAATTAATAAGGTGAAGGACATGTGACACAGAAAAAGCATCAACATGAGCGAACATGGGACAGAAGATCTTGGATATAGAATGCATATGTTCAAGAAAAACTGTCGAGGTCGTGTAAAACTAGGCCGTTCGTTGTACAGTTCAGTATTTTATTTATTTATTTATTTATTTATTTACTTATACGTCAAATAGACGTGCAGAAAACGCAAACGCTGATTTTGTAAATCATAATGATGTTGAGATGTCGATTTCGTGAAGCTGTGCACCAAGATTGTGGCATCACTGTATTCGGTTTGCGTTTTGACGGTTTGGCCTTCTTCGGAGTCAGGAAGAGTCCTAGCACTTGAAGAACTGCCCCCGCAAAGGTTATTTCATCCTACAGAGAAAGGTTCAAAGCGTAGTGGTCAAGGGGTGACCGAAGGCGATTTTTTGTGATGGAGTACTCCGACTTTATTTATTTATTTATAAAAACTAGAAAAAAACTAATATAAAACTGAAGAACATACATTCCGGGCGCTCGCTTACAATGTAAATTTTGTAGCCAAACGGCGACAGTGCATGAAGGAAAATGCTGGGACTGATCAGGATAAACGACTGAAGAGAACAATAGAATTAGTATATGCATTTTTCCAGTAACAGAAGTCTGGCAGTGAGAGACATTCATAAGCTAACAGCCCACAGCAAAGGATAAGAGATTGGTGGTGCCCTCTCCTGATAAGGCTCCTGGGAGCTGACCAGCGAAAGAACAAAGCATAGCTATAACTGCTAAGCTTGACTGGCAGCCGAGCAGAGCCTAAGAGGTCTATCCAGTCATAGCTTGAGTTGATGGGTTTCAAAAGCTTACCAGGAAGGTCAAAGAGGTCACCGTGGAGTTTCTCAAAGCGACCTATATAGGGTTGTAGGGCGTTGTCTGGGAAGCACCATAGTGGTTTCCAAATTTCCTGCGGACCTCAAATACCCAATCGCTGGCGCCCCAGTGGCGCGCGCCTCCCGTGAATGAGCCCTCTCGCTGCTCTTAGGAATTTGCCAAATCTCACGTTCTAGCAATGATTGAAGCTCCAAACCTTTTACAGGATCATTTCTAGGCACGGCGAGGATATTCCAGGTGTCAGTTTTGCGTTATCGGCCCGCACTTAAGCGGTACAGTTTTTTGCCATTTTTGACCTACCCAGAGTTCCGCAGGAAATTTGGAAACCACTATGGTGCTTCCCAGACAACGCCCTACAACCCTATATAGGTCACTTTGAGAAACTCCACGGTGACCTCTTTGACCTTCCTGGTTAGCATATACTGTTTATGTTATAAGGGAACATTATCAAATTTATTTACTCTAACTGCCCAGCAATTTGCCTAGCTGCTTGACGCCTTGAATAAAGTCGAGAAACCGAAAGTGAACAGAAGCATAGAACTCGGGAATGCTCCTCTACAGAATAATACTAGCTAAAACAGATCAGAGACATCAAAGGCAGATAGAATGCCTATTTTCTTTAATTCAGTCTTGAACTGTGAGGACGTTTGGCACTGAGCTGAAGGGAGACGCTCAAACCATTTCGTACAGCGAACCACAAAATAATTTTCGCACAATCCTAATAGATAACGGCCCGAAATGTGATGTTCCAAATTGAAGCATCCGCGTCTCCCATATGATGGTCGGAAGGCCAGTAGTTTGATGGCCGTCGTCGAAGTTCTCCTTTTAGAAGCTTAAAAGCAAAAAGTAAGTCAGCAAAGATCCTTCGATAGTAAAGAGTTTCCAGCCCTAAGTGTTGAAGTCTTTCATTGTATACCGGCATGGACATTGAGCCTTCTTGGTTATGAAGCATTCGAAATACTCTAAGATACAGAATTGTGATGGAAACCTTTTTCACTTTCTCTATTTCTCGGATCTCTTTAACATAATACGGGCTCCACACTGGTGTGCAGTACCCGACCACTGGCAATACATATGCTTTATATAATTTAAGCCAAATTTTCACGTCCGAAGAATAAATGTTCCTGAAGAGCAGATGCACAACTCTCAGACCTTTTTTCGAGACCTCTCGAACATGCATCCGCCATTTCAGATTCTTAGAGATCCTTTATCTGATCACAGTGAGCAACAGGAGAACCATCGGAAAACTTGGTCTCAAGTGGGCGAGAAAACGAAAAACGAAAAGATACGAGTTTTATTTAGGTTTATAGGTATTTGCCATTCACGGGATCACTTACACATTCTGGCTACAGCTACATTTAGCTTTCGAGTCACTACCCCTTGTTCACCGTTTTCATAGGCTGAGTATGCCTTTACATCATCCGCAAACTCCGCGATACACACTCGGGTCTGATTTAATGAAATTTGGTTTGTCATAAGTATAAATAAGAAATAGGTTGGGGATAAAGTCCCTCCCTGAGGCATTCCAGAGAGACACATTCTAGGTGTAGAAGTGTGGTTTGTGTCGATTTTGCTGCAATGTTTTTGGTGTAAAAACCGACATCTCAATCAGGAACATTGTGCCGGGATTCACAGAAAGTTAGTCATGAGAGTCATAATGAGGTCCTGTCTCTTTTTCGGAAGAGGAACAGAGGACATATTAAATAGCTTAATGCGCATATAAACAGGCAAAGTGGTGGAGTACTCATACCTATGATGTTTTAACTAGTTTCCTGATGAAATTAGTCTGCACTGCTTTCAATATTGTTATGAACCGACTCCAGGGCTGTCCTACTGTAGTTGGAGATTATGCCTACGTATGTCTAATAGGCTAAAACCAAAACGGTCAACTGCATTGATGTGCAAGGACTTAAATGTAATGTGGAATGGTGTGTTAGTTGTTATTGATATATCATGACAATGAGCATTAAAAGAATGTTTGAGCAGGATAAGAAAACCGAGGCCTCGATGGATATCGGCACCAATGAGTTGGGAATGGCCAACGTAGTACATTCCATTTTTACTCCGAATGCTATGCAGGTACAGCAGGATAGTGTCCTTATATAGCACTTATGTATGTTGAAATCTTCAGATCATTCTGAGAAAATCTGTAACATTGCGATGTTTTCTGCAGATATTTTCTGGACACCCATAGCAGTGTCTGCTCCATCGTATCTCTTGAAATGTTGCTAAACTACCCTTTAGTTCAGGCTTCTGGGGCGAGAACGATAAGGAAGTATCAGTACTCTGTGCGTTTACAAAGCAGTTGCTAGCGTTAGTCTCTCGGATTATCCAACGTAATTTCGAATTTCAAACCTTATGTGGCAGGTGATTTCTCCAAAATGCACTCAACCCAACGGCGTAACAAACTTGAGTAGCACTTAGAGTATAAAGTTGTTGTTTACATCCCTAATGCCTCCCCATTTAGTGTTGAGAACCATTGTACAATGCATGTGATGCCGTTATCGGATACGGAAATCGAGAGACCGCCCCATCATAGGGAGCGAGACGACGAGGATTCGACCGTTGTTAACATTCTGCATTATGAGTTCAAGGATCGAGTGAGTTATGGGGACAAAGGCCTTGGGGTTGATTGGATTTTCGTTGTAATTCGAAACATTTAGGTGGGTCATCCGTTCAAGTGTCACACCTTAAACTTATGGGTGGACGGATTTTGCGGGTCAGGAGATCCGACGAGGTTTAGCCTCGGTTCACTCGGAAACAGCAGTCGACAAGTTGGAGTGATCCCGGTTAGAGGACAGATAGGTTAGTGCTGAGCGCACCACCCTGTTTGGGTCTATCCTTAAGAAGCAGCATTTCCTAAGCGTTTTCTTTCAGGAAAAGGCATGCAGATGCAGTATGATGATGGCCGAACGACGATCACCTGTCTCAGCGAGTCCCCGCTGTTCGTGCAGGCTCCACTTCACGCCAAACGCCTGAATGATGACACCTCCACGGTGTATCGGTTATCCGGAGTTGCTGAAGGAGATGATGTCGACAGTGAGTTCACGCATCATGGCGGTTCATTATTGCGGACTTTTACATTTTAAAGCCTTGCTGGTGGTTGGCGCTGCTCGCACCCCGTGTTCAGCTTCGACGTTCTTAATTTTTGGAGCTGGTAGTTCGCGCTAAAGCGTTGTTAAACACCTTCAGTTTCTCTGAACACCGGGACAAATGGGAAGACGTGTAGAGGTTGCGTTGCTTACGAATGAGATTCGTTGAATAGAGCAGATGATTTTTTAAGCTTCTGCTCTAGGATGGATCTTTTCCTGCACCTTTTGATCTACGAAGGAAACTCACCTAGATGTTTTGTGCTTTGGAGGATTTTCCGCGGGGTTAATAATTCGACTAAGTCCACCTTCAATAAATATGTTTTTTTCGTAGCAGCTTGCATCCCGTTCCGTTCAACATTGCAATGAGGACCGGGCCGGATTCATCTACGACTAACCCGTGAATACAAGGGGTATAGATGCCCACGATGAAGCATTTATATCTATCCCTTATCTTATCTTTATCTCTACCCTTAACCTGCATACCGAAGGTTTAATTTCTGATTAATCCGTGCCAAAGGGCGAGGCATTGTATTTGATTAAATCGACGTTCAGTGAGGTAGCTAGTGCAGCATTGGTGGTAATTGGTGTCGTCTCATCTAAACGTCTATGCCAAATTCAGGTTGTTGCACACAGATTTGTTTCCAGTCGATTTTTCTCATAGTGCATGGTTTAGCTCGAACGATTGATATCTTTGACGAGGTTCTGTTCGATAAACTACTCGAGGAAGCCCGTCAGCAAGGTTATCTGCACGTATATGCTCTTCAGGTATGATTGGCTCGCAATTTATTCGCCTTGTTGATCTATTGTATGGGGGAGGGCACTTAACTTTGTATGGATTCCATCGGCGGCAGAATTGAAACTAAACTACAATACAAGGACTACACACTAAGCAAACCTATAAGTGGACACCGGTTTTTGCGTTTTATAGGGGAAAGCCACCTTGATTGTGTTCCTTCACCTTGTATGTGGCCTTTTCCAGTTGGTGTTTCGTTGGGTTAGGTTCCATCTTTAGTGATAGAAAATAAAGAGGTGTAGAGGTGGAGTGAGCACAATTTAAAGCTAATGCTATTTGGCAGCCTTTCATTAATCTTCAATAAGTGTTAATGTTCAGCCTATAAGGATTCTGGTCCCGATTGTGAGACTAGGAGTCCCTCATAGTGTATGGGGTCAGGTGGCATAACGACCGACCGTCTGTTGACGAGGTTTTAATTGCAAACAGGTTTAATCTGAAAGAGCCTATAAGGATTCAGGTCCCGATTGTGAGACTAAGAGCCGAAATTGAGGGCCGCTTATACAGTGCTTCTAGCTTTACGTTTGTTCGTTCGCGTGGATGTGTTTATTTGTTTATTTATTTATTCGCACGCTATAAAGACGTGCCACAATCAAGCACAAAATGGAAGACCTAATGTCGTCAATCATAGGAAGTACAACTTGCATCAATATCTTCATAGCGTAGCAGGGTTTGCTACAACTGTGAGGATTAAAAAAGGTGTGAAAGGCGTGAGGAGTAAACGTAGACGTTACATGGAACAAGAAGGTGAGCCTAAACAAAAGCACAAAACTATTATTGGTGTCTACTCAGTTTTTAGGTGCTCTAAGAATTAAATGAAATATTAAAATATAAAGTGGGTTTATTGTCCTTTGATTGAGAAGACGGTGTTGTGAACTGGTTCCACTCCATAATGCGAACTGCTGCTTGTTCTAATGATTTAGTTCAAGTCAGTGCACGTTCTTCTCGCAGGTCTGTTTGTCTGCGATCAAAACTTCTAGACGTGACTCGAGCTCGCACAACAGGCACCATGCTGGGGTGCGAGCTCGAGCACGTCATTATAGTGCCGCCGCTATTTGAGCGCCGCACAGAGATCCATTCTTGAGAGAGTGACCTACTCTTTGTAAATCTCTCACCTCAGACCCTCTAAATTCACCCTTTATATCGGAATATTATAGAAGTACTCATGCGATCAAACAGCGCTGGTGGTGTAATAACGTGCCATAATGCCTGGACAGAATGGAGTGAGGGTTCAGTTCCTGGCGCTATATTGATCTCAACTAAGCGCTTTTGAGAGCTTATAACCTCGGCAACAGGCGAAGCTTAAATGCTTAAATAAAGTAAACCGGAGCATTCATATCAAAGCGGGTTTCTTCCTTCTTCTTCATTGTAGAAAGTTCATGTATATTGATGTACCACTTTCAGAACTTGTGCATCTGTCGAGTATCATTTGTGAAGGGCTTCGGCAAAAGCTATCGACGAATGACTATTCTCGACACACCTTGTTGGATTGAAATTCACTTCATCAACTATCTGCAGCGGTTGGACGAGGTGGGTAGTTTCTCAAGGTTCGATTGGCGAATACTCTTTCCCTTCGCTTCGACATTGTGGAGCAGTCGCCTTAATTTCCTGTTGAAGGCCTGATATTGTCGTTGAATCAGTTGTGGTTCTTGTATCGAAAGTACTTCTGCGCTAAGCAGCTACATGCCCATAACTATTTAGGGCACTCGCAGTGGCACCTAGTCGGGTTGCTAGTTCTGTAGAGTCGTTGGTGCTACCTGATCAAAGCAAATGAGCGTTAAATCCTATGGTCGGCTTGGCCGGTGTGGTACTGATGGATTCCCCCCAAAGTTTTGAGGCAGTATGTGAAAGGATAGAACGAATTTGCTTGTGAACATATGCTGAGTCGTTAAGTGGTCTGCCAGGTGTATGAGGTTAGGTGTGATATGGCGCATTTAGACTTATTAATGAGAAATATTTGAAGTTAATCGGTGTTATCTGTCGACCGTGTGTTCATCAATTCGTTCGGGAGACTACCAGAAAAGTCTCCATGGGCCTCTGTCGTGTTCCAAAGTTGCCCAATGGTCCACGTTGCTCGAGGCGCTCGGAGAGCGTCACATCGTTCCTTAAGAGTTTTCATGGAGGAGTCCGACGATCGCTCTGGTGGGCATCCTGACGTTGTTCTTGCATTCCGCGGAATCCGGTCGGTGACGGTTCTCGTCCAGTAGGTATCGACGTCCAATGTGCGAAACACATTGCTGGACAGGTTTATCTAGCTCTCGACGACTTGACATCAGCTTTTCTTATACTCTAACATCATCGAAGCTCGATACTCCGGTATCTCCCCTCCCCTCTCGGGTGAATTTCGAGCATGGTCCTCACGACTGCTAGTTGCACGGCTCATTCTGCTGTCATTTGACCCAGATTGCGGAGACTTACGTAATGCGAAAAGAACGGTCGAATCTAATAGGTGGACATTGAGCCGGCCTTCTTCACTTCTTCGAAGCTCCTGAAACCTCTCCAGGTCGTTCTTTTTTTCTGCTCAGTTCCTGTGTGTACTGACCTCTCGCTGCAGTTACATAGGGCCTGTTCATACTTCGCGACGCGAACGGCGGCAGCGATAGGAGCGACGATGCAAAGCATACCTATCGATTTCTTCCAGATGGCGGCTCGGCACTGATCGGTACGTATCTTTCGCCCTGTCGCTCCCGCCGTCGCGAAGTATGAACGGGTCCATAGGCCTATGTTATACTTTGGCGACGCTGTTGTCGGCGATGTCGGCAGCAGTGTTGAGCAGATGCTACGCAGTGCGTAGCAGCTGTTCCTCATTAACATTGTCTTCGTGGTCAGATTGATTCTGATGTGCCGTATTAACAACGCCAAACAACACTTAAAATTTTCGTTTTGAGAAATGTAGCTTCACTTTTCCAAAAATTGATAGCTCATCTGCCGAAAGAAGTGAGCGCAGTGATAGGAAGTTCATAAAATTTTCCTTTCTTCTGATTACAAAATGGTACAAACCTATTCCAATGTGCAAAAAGGAGGAGTTTTTTGTTTTTGTCTTTACGTTTACTTGTACTTTCAAAACATCTGTTTCTATTTTGGATATCTTCGTGCTCCAGCGTATTATGAAAATGGGCTGTATAAAAAGAACTAATCCGCCTTTCTGTCTGTTCGTCTGTCTTCCGCCCCAATTACACAATGGCCGAGAAGATGGTTTCGCATCTCGATCGGCATCCCAGGGTTATCGATGGTTGCTCAGGGTTAATCCTTCAAGATACAAGTCGTGCGAATACATATGTTGGTCAGTGGACCGACTTTAGTACAAGCGAACATCGGTTATTGCCAACCTGCAGTCAGCCGAAAAACAGTTGATAGAATCCATCAATAATTGCTGTGCGAGCGATACACTGTTGAGCCTGCCCATCAGCAACTATTAAGTTGTTTCAAAATTATATAATCTTCATTTCGAGATGTGCATAAATAAATAAGTTTTTTTAAACCCTAAATAATTCCATTTCAGGGAAAATTACACATACCGTTTGGTACGTTTTTTTCCTGCTCTTTCAATAAACATGTGGACGTCGCTCTAATTTTTCTAGCCGACGTCTTCCAGTGCTCCGTAAAATCATGAACTGTCGCGACTATCGAGTCACCATGCTTTACGAATTTAAATCGGGCAGAGGCATCCCGCAACCTTAGCAACACTTTGGGACGGACTGTCCTTACAAACGAGCGGTGAGGCTGTGCTTCGAAAAATTCGCGTCTGACGGTTTTGATCTCGAAGGAAAACCGGTTCGCGGGCGCAGGTCCTCGCTTGACGATGAAGTTTTGAGAAGAGCCGTCGAAGCAAATCCGGAGACGAATACACGCACGTCAGCGGAGCTTGGTGTACATCACAGTATGGGGTAGCAAGACATTGGCGAAAATCGGCAAGGCGAAGGAGGTGTCGAAGTGGGTGCCTCATGTGCTGGCCGAAGAGCAGCGTCTGGCGCGTTTCGACACTTGCTCTAACACGCTAGTTCGCTTTAAAAATGAGCCTTTGTAGGCCGTATTATAACTGTAGATGAAGAATGGGTCCTTTTCGATAACAGGACTAAATGTACGAGAAATTGCAAAAATTGTGACCTGCAGTGGCGAATAGAGGAGGACCGCTCCTGTTGCAGGACAGCGCAAGGCGGCACGCCTACAAATCACTCGGCGAAAATTGGCCCATTTGGGTATCGAAGTTCTCCCTCACCCACCATATTCTTCCGACGGTTCTCCCACTGACTATCACTTTTTTCGAGCTCTTGATTCTCATTTGATTCTCATTTAAAACGATTCACTAATTTGGTCGGTCTCCTTGATTTTGTTCTTTCCTGTGATCTCAGTTTGTATTGTAAAGGATAAGGTTTATTACCTTTTCATTGGCAAAAATATATGGATTCTGGTGGTTTTTTCATCGATTAAGAAAGTTATATTCAAGCTGAGTTATAGCGGCTTGAAGTAAGCGGTCCGTTTGGGTCATTAATTTTGCGACAGCCTAAATTATTAGGTTGGTGCATAAGTTCTCGGACATTTGGGGCATGAAATATTTATTATCACAACATACGAACAACAACATCAACAGTACTTCGAGCAGGAGCACTCTCGTTGTAAACATCCTTCAGGCGACGATACGACTCGTTGGCATTGGGGCCAGATTGATGCAGGAATAACATGACGTGCCGAATATCCGTCTCAGTTGGGATGAATTGCTTAGCCATAATAACTGACGTTAACAACGCGGAAGTAAATGTTAGGAACAGTTTTGTAGCCCTTTCCTTTCTCTATCGATCGATCATATACGCGTTGTGAGGGATTTGGCCGGAAAATGCGCTTTCAATTCAGGAGGGATCAGATGTCCGAGAACTTACGCACCAACCTAATATTCGCGATTCTCATCAGAAAAACTGTCGACAGTGCTGCCGATAATAATGTGAAGCTCTTCTTTCGGCCGGTATGGCGTTGTGACGACGATTTGCAGACAAACAGACAGACAGTGGGAAACATATGAATTAGTTCAATTATGTGATAGTAGGATTCCCCGCTCGAATTCCGATCCAGTAGTATCATTGATGGGATTTCCAATAAATGCATGGCAAAGTCGTGCAAAGCGCGTGTGCCCATCGTCGGAAAGTGGCTCCAGCTGTCCACAAAAGCACCAGTTTGGCCTAATCCAATTGGTCAAGGTAGCCTTAACATTTTCGGATTCTCTAACATGTGCTTGTTTCAGGTTTTGTCCACGTTGCCCACGCCCGCCTACGACTCCCTCAACCTTTCATGACGAATCCTCTCCCTAGATTTTGTATAGCGATGCATATTCGACTGAACTGTAATAGTATTTCGCACACTGTGATCGGCCATGATAGATGTTCTACGTTTCCCCTTCCCTTCCCCGTGTTCGGCCTTAGAGAATGCAGATCTGTATAGAGTTTTCATGTCGTGTCTGTTGTGAGTACAAATAGCTGATGTAAATTTTTAATATTGACTGCTCATGGCTTGTCGTATTATACGCCGTTTCAGTCGCCGATGCTACACTGATAGGGGTATGCAGAAATCTTTATCGCAATTGCTAGACTAGTTGGAATTTGAGAGGTTATTGTGAAATTTTCGGATTTACAAACAGCTATGATACGCAGACTTTCGGCTGATCGAACTCGAAGTCGAAGAACAGTTTGATGGCTTCCTCCTTCGCGGCCTCTTTCGGTCCTTGGTATGTTATCTGAACGAGGGACAGATATTCGGCGACAGTGCCCAGCGTAGAATTCTAGCGTTCTGCTCAAGCTAAGGGGTGCTTGGTATGTTTCTCAATATGGTGAAATTGAGGTAATGGCATTCAATGTGTGGGACGGATGAGTGATCCATCCTTTTTGAGATGAGCTAAACCTTTTGTGTACTTCATAGGGATGGCGTGGAAGCAGTTCGAACGCGTATTTGCCTATATGTGATGAATGACTTGCGGTGGCCAGCCCCGGAGGGATAGAAGACGCTTACCTTGGGTTATGAATCGGGGCCCAGATACGTCAGGCGGAAGGTATGGGTAGAAGTACTGGAGGGTAAGACCACCACTCACCCGCAGTGGATATATGTAGGCTACGGTTCGTATTCATCAAACGAATCGAGGGTAAGGTTGAAGGACCTTGACAGACGTCTAGAGAAGTTCTTCTTGAATTTCGCTGATCCTGTTGCCAATACGGAGTGGAAAACTTGTCCAAGTTAGGGGAGGAGCTGGAATGAGAGGGCCACATTCGCAGAATTCTCTCCGACTGGTGGTGAAATTGTGAGAAATTCGCTACTTTAGCCGGTAATTTCTGTTGGCCATCAGGTTATTCCTCACGAGTTCGAACATCTTCTTGATGATGTAGTTTTAGAAGCTTCATAAGCTTAGTTTCAGGGAAAGAGGCAGCTCATACGACCGAGAGACAGCTGATCGGAGTGGGTGGAGCGTATTTTTTTATAAAAGGGGTCGAAATGGCAGCAGGTATGCTGATGTACCCACTATGATCGATGGGTTTTCTCGACCCACTGCTATACCACCATGTGGCGGGTAAGGTTTAAGGTTTTATCAAGAATGCCACATCGTGGGTAGGCCCACTCTCTATGTCCTACATACATGAGGGTATACCCGTTGATGAATCCGGCCCTAGCACCAGAAACGTGGTCGTGTGCCCGTGACAGACAGCGCCTCCTCCGACTGCGTTACCTGTAAAAATAATAAATCCAGAAGGGGAAGGAATTATCTAACACTAAGCCCAGCAGGATGCAATAGTGCAGGCGTCGACCGTGAAGATGATTTTGGTAATCGGTTGTTCCTGGGATCTTGGCCGTCCTATCATTGGCCCTTGTTGCACATTGTGTTGACGACGTCGTGGCTGACCGAGAGTGTCCAAAAATCCCACCTAAACGGAGCGTAGGCCAGCTACGGACTGGAGGAAAATTCAGGCCAATCCAGCGTCGGATCATGCAAGCTTATAGATGAAACAGGGTAGTTCAGTAACTTTGTACCCAATCAACACCGATCATATCAACGTCTCGCCTTGCGGAACTTGTGGCTGAGCCAGATTCGCGCGTAGCGCTCAAAAAGTGCAATGACAAACTAGGACGCTACCCAGAGATGAACCTGGCTGATAGTTGTTGCTTTCCGGAGCTTACCCAGTTGAAAATCATGTACACCCCAGGGTCGCACGTAGTTCGATTTTACTGTTGGGTCTCTGAAACTCAAAATCGCAGTTTCGCAGTTTAAAATATACTGCTACACTTCTGCGGCAGACCAATATGAAAGTTCTGGCGTAGACATCGTCGGCCGTCGGGGCTGAGAGCCTGACCTCTATCAGCAATTCCAACCGTTGGTTCGGTAGCTTCATGGGAGGCACGGACTTCGAGGACACGTCGGTCGGGTCATCTACACGCAGTGGAAAACTCCATCGTTCTGAACGACGTCAAAGAGTATCCGGAGGTCAGCACCCGCAGACGTGCGACGAGACTCGCCTGTACTGAATCGACACTAACCAGCCGCCTCCAAGCGCTTGGCCATAGAAAAGTGCTGACCCGACGGGTCTCTCACGTCTTGACCGATAGCATGCGCTTCACCCGGGTATCCATTTGTCAGCCTCTCCTGCTCCCGCACCGAAAGGAGTTGCTGGAAGATCTGATTTCCGAAGGTGAGAGTTGGGTCGTCTACGATTCTAACACGCATCATGCGTGTGGCTCCCTCGAGCAAGGCAAAATGGGCCTTCACCCTAAGAAGTGCCCCTGTGCTGCTTCTGGGGTTCGCGAGGATAGTTATAATACGAGTTGCTCCCACAGGGAAACACAGACAGCGGTGACATTTACGCCAATCAACTTCAGAAACTGGCGGATGCAGTTGGAGGAAAACGGCGGAGGCGAGCTTCTCTCCACCTCCTCGACAACGCTCTGCTCCTGAACTAGGGAGAGCCAATAAATGAAAATTAGAAGAGCTGGGCTGGTTAGGGTTTCCTCCAACATTGCCCTCTCTTCTGACTATCACTTATTTCGTTTCCTTAAAGTGCGGAATAGGGAAGATCAAGTGAGGGCAAAGCACCGCAAATCTTTCTTTCGGGAGCATGTTGTGTTCTTGAATGTAGATGCATTTAGCAAGGTTCTCAAGGTGGCGTACGATACCTGCATGGAGCGGACAGACTTCATTTGTTCCACCTACAGGCACTTACAGAGTTAGCAGGCACGCTCCGGTAGACAGCTACGCAGTCGATCGCCTCTACGATGTGGCACTTCGAAAAGTGAAGAACGTGATCGGAAGAAATTGCTCTACAAAAGAAGGACCTGTAGGGTTCGCTGCCCGCTCGATGTGACTGCCTCGACCGTGGTAACGGTAAAAATACTACAGCTCGGACTCGTCACGGCTTACAAAAGCACTTTTAGCGAAGGAAAAATTCACCGATGCTGAAGGTGCAGTCAGCTATTTATTTGACTAGCAGTCTTCCCAGTTTTCTGGGAGACCTGCCCCTTAGGTGGTGATAGTAGACATAGGATCCGACGCCATTTTTTCTGATAGTCGGATGAATCGTATAGGCCATTTTTTTTTCTTGCTGCGGATTTTCGGATGATTCAGATAACGCCTTTTCTGGATTACGGATAATCCGAAACCTGATGAATCCGAAATGCATGATTCCAGCCCAAGTCTTTTCTATAGTGACTAACGGTGGTGATTATATTGTTGAGTAAATTCCATTGTCTGCTGTGTAGGAAAACATAGAAGAAAAAGTGTCAAACGGCGTGAGTCTTTCTGACCAATCGAACACAAGCATTTATAAAAGCACTCAAAATAGAAGCCCAACGAATGGATTTATCATTAGATAGCCATTATTGGCCGATTTTGCTTAATCTAACCGATGTCCTACCGTTTCGCATAGCATGGCTTACCCCACCAATTTACCTACCTCGATTCGCATCTCGTTTGTTGTGGAGTCGAGAGGAATGCTGCCGAAGCGTACCGTCTCGAGTCTTGACATGACGTGCTGAATTGCACGTCTCTCCTCCCTGGTCGGCACCCAAACCGTTCCAGGAGGACCTGGATAGCCATTTGAGAGGAGCGCTGCAAAATCTGTTCAAAAAATCTTCACATACCTAGTTCCTTAAATTGCGCCATCATTTCTTCCTTCTCAGTGGCGACGTTTTTACCAGCTGGGAGTCTCTCTTCAATTTTCCGCACCGGAAGCTCTCTGTAATGCAGCGCGTAGAAAGATCTCCAAATATAAGGTTCCTTACTGGCTCTGTTTTTTTGTGGAAAAATGGAAAGGCTGGCCTAATGTCCATCTATTTCTGAATGTTGGATTCACATCAGTCATGGTCAGAGAGGAGGTGTTTCTGGCTCTAGCATAGCGTACATGCAGCGACCCACCTTACGGCATTCTGTTCGCTAACAAATCGCGAACTAGCTGAAACCTTCGCTTCGTCACGGAACAACCGCCGCGCGACGGGCCTAAATAGTGATTACTTATGAATTACCCAGAGATACTTGTGTTGCATTACGATTTCTTTTTTGATGCAACTCTTTTTCCTTCTTTTTTTAGTGAAAATAAAACCAAGTGAATGAGTGGACCAGAGTCGATCGTTTCTACATACTTTCAATCAATTTCGGTCCCAGTCGGCAACGTGGCCTGCATAGAGTGGCGGGAACGCGCCAGCCAATCAGAGAACAGACCGCACACTTTTCCTGTGGATGGCATCCCCATTCGATGCGGCCTGGATTGATGCGCACGGGCAAGGTGCCTGAGCTGGTTGCAGGATTACCACCGCGGCGAGCGTGGTTCCGAGCGTGATAGAGTAGAGTCTGGTCTTTTCTCTGCTCTCCTCCGCTGTCGCATAAGGCCGGAAGCAGAGTCTTGCGGCATCGCATTGCGATCTCATCTGGCAGCGCGACAGGAGGTACAGTCGCTGTTCTGTGGGCCGGAAACTTTTGTTTTGCGTGTCAAAGGTTTCGTAATGCAGCCGTTAGACTCCCGGTGAAGCCTAGGGGGTTGGAGGTGGGTGAGCAAAGGGGATGAGAGGAAGAACGCACGCCCCCGGCAGGAGGCGGGTGGCTGCGGGACATTATGTACGAATGGTCGCCGCGGACGCGGCGAATAGCGCGGCGATCGCGGCAGAAGAGGTCGCTATTGGGTGGCTTCAGCGGCCAGTGATATCTAGACCTTCGTCAAAACTTGCACACCAAGTGTTAGAAAGTGTATAGAAAGTCAGTTTCACTGCGAGCACACAGTTTCAGTGTGTCATATTTTCAGCTTTTCCTGAAGAAGCATCATATAAAATTGAGCCTTAGAACGTTGTTTAGTTTTATAACTCGAACTCAATTTCTGAACCAGAGCATGTTTTCCTGCAGCTCCTGCAACAGCAGAAAGGGATATCAACAACTCAAACCCAGCGTCTGCAGCAGGTCGTGAGGCACAGCTCACACGACTGCATCGGAGCTCATCGCGCACGCGGCAGTCGCCGTCGCGGGCGCGGTAACCATTCGTACATAAAGACCGCCCCTCGAGGCAGGTGTACCTCCTGACCGTCCCCATTTCATATCCATTTCGCTCCTATCGTGGTGGGACCCACGTCCGCGCTGTGGTTGGACATGCGCCCCCAACGAGTCAACGCGATGCCACATGCAGCGACGTGCTGCGAGTGCAGCCAAATTTCTCCGCGGCATTTCGCCGCACCAGGCACTGCGGCACCGCTCCGCCGAGGGTGTGGTCCATTTCAATTCGTACCGGCTGCCGGATAGGACTAAAAAATTCCACTTTTTCGATTTGATGAACTTTTATAGCGCTCTCATTTGTCGGTGAAGAAAAAGCGGTGAGCAGCATTGCGCACAGTAATCCCCTTGTGGCATCTCTTCGCATCAAAAGCTTCCAGGTTCATCGCTGCATGCCGCAAAACTCTGTTTCCGGCCTAAAAGTGCGCAGATTTGCGAAGGGACTTCGGGATGTGGCGAGTACACCAGACGTGAAATAAAACAGGGCTCGTACTCGTACGCCGAGGCTGCGGTCGTGGAGGCAAGCTGCCCGGAGAATCATGGAGCGCCAGTGGAGAGCACGGAGCTGGGTAAGAGAGGAAACAGCGGGTTTAGACATCTTTGGCACGGATACCTGAGATGTCCTCTCACTTCCCAACTAAACCTAGCAGCTGGAGATCCGCTCTGTTCAGTAGCTTCAGTGCCCTTCCTACGACTGCGATTGGTAAACCCGGCCGCGTCGAGCAGGGTGCCACCGAGGGCGAAGGTACGGTAGGCGATCTGACCTGACCTCCCATCCCCCACTAGGTCACTGTCGACCAGCACCAATTTTATCAGCTGACGTTGATCGAGCAATGCGACAGGAACTGAAAAACCCTCGAAGTCTCCATCATACCACAGAAGACCGTCAGCAGTTTTTCAGGGTTGATGTACTATGTAATAGAGAATCCTCACGATGTGCTCATTACGTGATATCGACTAAATATCGACGCGGCCATCGTCTCCAGTCCGGATTCAATCGCCATTCTGTGCAGCGTGTTCGCTTCGACGTATGAGAGATTTTCGATGGTTATCCGATTCAGCATCGCTTTCGCCAGCTGCAATCACACATCCTGTGCATTGAAAATGGCGGTGTGTAGTAAATCGCAGATTCGATATGGACAGCTTCTAGTGATTTGGGTACAAATTCTCAGTGTTAACTCTGACGCGAGATCCAAAGGATGAGGATTTGTGCACGCATTTTTGGCAGACTGAGGGGCTCTAAAGGCTTTCGAAGAAGAAGAGCGCTCCGTTTTGTTTATTCGAAATATGACAAAAATCGACATTTTATAATGAAACCCACATCAATGTTCTGGTTCTCCGCTGTCCAAGTAAGAATTGCACGTGCCACTTCAAATATGTTTCCGGTCTCATCCAGATTACCGATGGCGAGCTGAATATTGTTCAGTATGATTTCATATAGGGACGTGTAGCGGTAGGAGTTGCCAGTTATCGCATGCTCTCGATACCAGGTTCTTGGTTCGGATTTCACGCCCAGACCTTTCTTCTTTCGTCTTCCTGTGGAAGTACAATGCGTGAAGTATCCGAAAAGGGACTGAGTAACGACGTCTTTTATCCTTTATTTGTATCCCTTACGATTGACTAAACAGCAGTGCTTTTCTGAAGGGTCGTTCCGGACATCATTGAACCTTGTGTCCCACAGCCAGGTCGCTCCAGATATGGTTTAGGATTATTAAACTCCTTCAATCAGCGCAGCTCCTCCTTTTCACTGTCCGTAGATAAAGATAAGGATATAAGACGGCATTACTCAATTCCTTTTGAGATACGCCATGCGTTCTAGTTTTACGGGATTTGAATTGGAGGCGATTTGAATGCGTAATTGACCTATACAGTGAATTGCTGAGGCCAGCCGATAAACAAGTTTGTGACAGACGCCGAAGGGATGAAAGGCTTTACTAACCTGGACGAGAAATGTGAATCATGAACCTGGTAACGGATGCACGCGACAGCTGCCAACCCCTCCGACTGCGCCCCACTCGCTAGCAGTTCCTAGACATCCGAAAAGAATACTTTTTTTCGAAATCCTAGACCGATTCTCTGCCTTTCTCTATCATATGCGAGTATAAAATATTCAGTTCTTTGGTTGGTTTCTTATTGGTAAAGCTTCGTTCTTTCTGACTACTTGTTATCAACACTACGTTCCACACTGTGTTCATAACTTCGTACCTTCATAATTCGTTTGAATATCGAAGACGACAAGCCAAGAAATGGTCTGCTTAGGGAGATCGGTGCGAGTTGTTCAGCTGCCGCCTAAGCGAGCCATTTTCTTTGGAAATTGGAAAACCACGGTTATGCCCATAATTAGCAATCTAGATGAATCGCACTGGTTACTAACAAATAGCAGCTGCTGCTTGGTTTCTGGAGTGAAATTGTCGATGTGGTAGAGAAGTATCACCATCGCCTCGGGGTCTTCTGAAAAGTTCCATGTTCAACACCTGCGTTAATGGCACTGCTACAAATTACATCGTTCTATTCATTGCCGTCTACCTACAAGGGAAGGGTCTGAAGCATATGTCTGAAAGGGCCGAGCGAGTCATATAGGGAGGTGTTTATTTTTTTGCCAAGGCGTTAAACCCAAGGAGTAAGCGGTCCTTGAAGTCACAATGAAATAGGACGCATCACGAGTTGGGGGGTCTTGAAAGCCCGCGGTGCTGCAGCCAGTTCGGAGCGCAGGTGGGTAGAGAGTTGACTCATGCGAGAGATGTCAGGGGTTTGACTCCTCTGCGTTGCTGCACTTTTGCATTTCAACTGATTGGTTGAGATTTGGGGATTCTGACGTCTATACAATTTTCAGAAGTTTTCTGCGAATGTTCTAGCTGTACGCTGTGGAGGGCTGTGGAGAGTACCTTTCTCGCGACTTGTTTATTACTGACCGGATTTTCAACCACCACGTCTTCGTCAACTTCAAGTTGATGTGCTTCGCAGTCCTTTACTATGCTCGCCGTCCGTCCGGTCAGCTTGATTTCTTCCCTCGAAGGTTCCTTGTCTAAAGGTGGGCCATATTTCAGCGGGAGCAGGTAGATCACCACTCGAGCATCTTCAGACATTGTTGGTGTTAGGTTTTAGAAAATCTTCAGCAGACCTCTGATTTCCAGGTGACAGGCAAAGATGAGGGAAAGACTGTATCGATGCGATTTAGGTTAATTTGCGAGACCCACAGACCGCGTTTCTCACTTGAACCACCTCCGACGTCATATCCTGGTCTCTTTTGAAAATCCGAGCAGGATGGCTTTTGCCGAGGTCATTGGTCCATGTATGGGAACAAACTACGAGGAGCCTGTAGCTTTTATACGCTGTCCGTTTTGTGCCTAGTGGTGCTTCATGCACTTTGTACCTGTGTGTCACTGATGTTGAACATTTCTACATCATCATGTTGAGTACCACAGCATTCAGCTGGAAAATTAGCCATAAAAACGTCTGAAAATGATATAGACGTATCGGGGACGTACAGCCCAAACTCGTGATGCGCCGTCCTTGGGTTTTTTTCGACTTGGCAAAAAATAAACCCATTTTCAAACCAATTGAGGGGTGAGGATTCTCCCTATATGACTCGCTCCCCCCGTCCAGACATGCGCTTCAGACCCTTCCCTTGTAAGTCACGTATAGGCTTGTAACTAAATGCTGCTAGAAAATGCCAGCTGGATAAAAGATAATGGTACATGTCGCGGAGGTGAGCAGCGGAGGGTGCGGTGACGGCGGCGGGGTGCGGTAGCGGCCGCGAGGGTGCGGCGAACACGTCGTTACTTCTACCGTAATCGCGGCAGCCACGGCATCGATCGAATGCGCCTCCTCTGCGAGGTACTGCCTTCGAGGTTAGTAGTGACCAGGTGGGCCATTTTAACACATGTAGTTTAGGTGGTCCCCGTGGCGGGCTGGTTGAACTTCCCAGGTGAACGCAGACGTGCCCTTCGGGCACGGCTTTGGCAAGGGAAGGAACTCCGGGTTGTGGGCCATTTCAGCACGTGTAGCTTGGGTGACATCCGTGGCGAGTTTGTTGAACTTCCCAAATGGACGCAGACGTGCCCTTCGGGCACGGCTTTGGCAAGGGAAGGAACTCCGGGTTGTGGGCCATTTCAGCACGTGTAGGTTGGGTGACATCCGTGGCGAGTTTGTTGAACTTCCCAGATGGAAGCAGACGTGCCCTTCGGGCACGACTAGGCAAGGGAAGGAACTCCGGGTTGTGGGCCATTTCAGCACGTGTAGCTTGGGTGACATCCGTGGCGAGTTTGTTGAACTTCCCAGATGGACGCAGACGTGCCCTTCGGGCACGGCTTTGGCAAGGGAAGGAACTCCGGATTGTAGGCCATTTCATCACGTTTAGCTTAGATGGACCGCGTGGCGGAGTTCCTTCGCATGCCTCGTCTCAACCCCCTCTCCAACCTAACAGCTGACCGTTGATCGATACTTCACGGACTCTGCCTGTGCGGCTGAGCCCCGCAGTGCCATCGAAGGGGCGTGTTCGTTTCGGTTTTGATTGGCTGGAGTGATTACGGTACAGTGCGTGAGTACGGTCGGTGCTCTGCCGTTACCGCACCCCCGCTCCGCTGCTCACCTACGCGACTTGTACCAAGATAATTCTCATAATATTTGCACTATAATATTCCCTGCTTATTAGGCAACCACTAGGCAGTTTTGGCGAAGCTCTATCATCGGTAAGTAGAACTGTACAGAGCTCACGGCAAAGTTGGAACGTAATCTAGTGCACGTAGATGGAGATGAAGTGGGTTAAAGCATGTTCTTCAATTCTCCATCATTTGTCATGTCTTGGTGTCCGCTATGTTCTCGTTTTGCAATGTCCAAATTAGGTACAAGTCAACAGCTTGCCCGACATGGGGAGGAGCGAAAGTGCCAGCCATAAAAGCATAGACTCTTCACTCCCCTCTAGATGGCCACTATATCTTACAAGGAGAGCCTCTAAACTTGCGGTTAGAGCTTTTGTGTTGCAATTTTTACAGAATGTAGAATCCCGTGTGGAGACTCCAAGCCATAGTTAGTTTTTTTTCGGAATGCTCTTCTGTGGTCGAAAAAGGCGTGTGAAAACGTGAGCGCGAAGTTCATCACGCCCTACTGCCACCCCTCTGAATGTGGTCGGTTGGCGCGGTGAATGATGTTTTTGCTTTACGGGAATGTGGTCGTGGTTCGGTTCCCCCTATGCTGATGTTTTCGCATTTGCGATTTGTCGTCAGTGAGACCCTTCATCTCCATTTCCAACACATTCTTGAACAAAAACAGGGCATCAAATGTCATTTACGTTCATAGCGCTACTTGAAGGTGGAAAAGTGAGAATTTTTGAATTGTAGGTCAAGCAAGTCAAAAACTGATGCCGGATTCGTGATCAGCACCCCAAATAGCCCCACGCACAAAATTTGGGCGAAATGGATGCTTCTGATCCTACCAACCTTAAACGAGCCTGGGCCTAAAGCGGGATTTGCACCTCGGTCATCATTGCCAAACAAGGGCGCTCATTGAGGTACGAATCCAATCAAGGTGGAAACCAAGTGAATAGTTAGGCAGTGAAGGGCTACAGAGAAATTAAAATATCGATCTACTGCGTTATTTTTTAAACGGGTGGTAGAGAGAAGCGTAGATGTTCAGTTTGTGAGCTGTGGATTTCGCTTACATGTCCTTTTGCATTCTTCCATCATTGTTGAAGAAGGTTGGTGTATAATTAGCTATTCTTACCAGTTGATTACTACGTTTTTGACTCCATCCATGTAAAAATATAATAGAATTTGCTATCTACAACACCTTATCATCTTGAAACAGCTTGACTGTTCAAAAATCGAAAGTGACCCATGCGCTGTACTAGTGAGTCGAAAAAAATGTTCTCCATACTTCGGTTACGGGTGTTACTTGGAGGTCTAATCATAAATACGACATCGGGAGGTGTGAGAAAGTGAGGGTGGTGAGGTCGGATGCACCAATTCCACCCAAACTTTGTGCATGGGGGTTATTTGGGGTGCTGATCACGAATCTGGCATCAGTCTTTGACTTGCTTAACCTGGAAGTCAAAAATTCTCACCTTTCCACTTTCAAAGAGCACGATGAACGTGAACGACATTTGTTGCGGTGTTTTTGTTCAAAAATGGGTTGGAAATGGCGATAAAGGGTCCCACTGACGATAAATCGCGAAATGCGAAAGCACCAGCACGAGGGGGAATCGAACGCATGACCACGCTCCTGGAAGCGAGAACACCATCCACTGTGCCTACCGACATTGTTCGGTAGGGACAGCAGGGCGTCACGCTCACGTTTTCAGACGCGTTTTTCGACCACCGAAGAGCATTCCGAAAAAGATGACTATGGTTTTGGACTCCCCACACGGGCCCTACATCCTGTACAAATTGCATCGCAAAAGCTCACGGCTAATTCGGAGGCTCTCCTTGTTAGATTGTAGCCCTAATCTCCAGATAGTTTATTTATTTATTTACTGCACCAGAAGTGCGCTTTTAAAACATAACGAAGAAAGAAAACACAGTGTTAGTCAAAAAATCTAATTCAGCTATGAAAAATGACTCAACGAAATAGTGTGAATAGTAGGAGAACACTATGAGCTGCAGTTAGGTAAAAGAACTTCGCATGCAGCTATCCAGCGGGCTCGGCGCAGATAATTGAACGATTGGGATAACGGCGGTTCTGAAACCTTCGGATAACTGGATGATTTGGGTCGGACATGTCGGACCGTATATCCTAAAATGAGACGAATTCATCCGAATTCATTTACGTTAGTCACTTCCTTCGATGCGGTCAGAGAAGAGACACACCTGAGTTCGTTGTTATGTTAGATGTCTGAGTTCACTACCGATCAGGTATGTGCGTACTTAATAGATAGGATTTACGATTTGACCATGTAAATAGTTACGGCGGTTTTTGGAATTTTTTTATCATTGCAATTTGGGCACAAAATTGCCAAGTTTGGAGGATGTGATATTTGATCCACAAGCAACTGGCGTCCAAATGACATGATGCACCTTGCGGCGATATGCAGGTTAAGGAAGAAGGGGAGGGGAAGCACCCTTTCTTAGGCGTGGATTTCTTAGATGTACAGTTCACGGAAAGCCAAGCTTTACTTGCCATGATCCTCCCCAGCTCTAGTACTCTGCTGGAATTTGAAGCTATAGCTCACTTGTTTTCCTTGTAACTTAGATTTTTTTTAATATTCTGATTTGGCATCGTGGAAGAAGAGGGTAGCGGAAACATTTCGATAGAGTTGAACCATGCGTCCGCCCAGTACGCCATGTTTATTAGATTACATGCGCAATCGCTGTTTTCACCGAGTTGGCCAGTGGTATGATGTTTTTTGAACTTGTTAATTGCGATAACGATCTTTGCTATTGTTTCTGCAAAACTCCAGGATTATACCCAAGCTGAAGAATTCCTGATAGGTTGGGCATTTAATGGTCGTTGAAAGGGCGTAAGCTTCTTGTTGAGACGCCATGCATAGGGTAAAGTAAAGCCTTTGAATCAGAAATTTTCCACTTTCTTAAAACGAGTAAAGTTTGAATCGAAAGGTGTCTCTGAGTGGATAGCAAAATAAAACTAAAACTTGAATGGACGAAATAAACAAATGTTGGAGCACCACTGATTCATGGAAAAACCGCTGAAGCTTGTTGTCCTACACTAGAAGTCAGACAACTGCTACAACTTACGACGAGTATTTCGAAGTTGCGATCTACGAAATTTCAGGTTTCATTTGCGTACACCTCTACAGATGTTCTTCGTCAGCTGTGCAGATAAATAATACGAGCAGTTTCATCATTATATTTCAATTCTTTGCTACTCCTGACCCGCCTATTCGGACGGAGAGCTAAACCAGAGGATGCGTGTATATACAGTAGCTGCCTTCATTGGCTGACCCCTTTCTCCACCACCATGTGGGGCAAACTGCCGAATTGTACCTCGAATTTTTGCTTAATAAAGTATTAGATAGTCCGGAAGGTTTTTAGACTAATGTCGGAGAACACTGTGTAGTTAATAACTTTATTGACAACCACAATCATTCAACAAAATATTCACCATTACGATCTATCACATATTGCCATCTTTCCGGTAGAGAGCGAACACCACGAGTGAAGAACTCCGGAGACTTGGACAGCAAGAAGTTGTTGGCACCATGTTCGATTTCCTCCCGATTTGCAAGCTTTTTTCCAACTAAGAAAGACTGCAGCGACCGGAAAACGGGGTGGTCACCGGGTGCAAGACAAGATGAATACGGCGGAGAGGGTACCAGCTCAATCCCATACTCCTCCAATTTCTTCTGCGTATTCTTTGCTGTGTGTGGTTTGCCGGTATCCATGAGAATAATTTTTCCTCTTCTGGGATTGCGATTACGTGGGATTTCGTTTATTTTCTTCACCGGAGCGCGGAACGTGTTTGAGTATACCATAGAACCGGTAAGAATCAATTCCTAAAGTACATACTGAGCCATTGGTTCCCCACCAGAAGGAAAGCAACTCCTTTTTGTCGTGATCAAGACGTTTCGGCTGTGGTTGGGGCAACTCATCGCAGTCTACCAAGTGCTTGCGACGCATCACATTATCGTAGAGGCAGTAATTTGATCCCTCGCGACGATCGAGTCAATCCAAGCAAATGTACGGCGACGATTGAGGGGAGAAGTGCAGACATCAACAGCTTCCGTTCATCCTGAGACGTCAAAGCACGTGTACGGCTCGAGGCAACTTCGCAGTTTGGCCTGAAGGCCGAAAAGCATCGTGTACTGTGGACTTAGGAGTATTTGTGAGGTCTGAAATTTCGCGTACAGAAAGATCAGGTCGTACAGAAAGGTCACCGCAGGTGACGAGTACGAGCTGTCTATTCTGCGGATGTGGTCGACCTGCTCGTCGGGAATCCTCGGGCGATTCGTCACCATTGTTGAACTTGGGTACCAATTGAAGCACGTCGGCCGAGAGGGGTCTTGCTCCTTTATTGTGTCCTGTAGAAAGCGATGGGCCTCGTTCGCGAATCGGCCGACTGGTACTGTAGAAAGAAGCTGGTCGGTAGAGCATCTTCCTGCCCTCCATGCGAAGACACCACTGGGGACAAGAGACGATATGCCGCACATGCTGCTGTTAGTTACATGTATAGGATATGAAACACAAATCTCCTAAGTCCGGCCCGCTCACAACTTCAGCTGGCAGAGATACGTTGTTTTGAGTTTTGCCATGCTAGTTGTCTAAAAACTTTCCGGCAACCTAATAATTAATTGGATACATATCCACAGGAAAACAACATACTTTGATACTTCAGCACCGCTTGCTCAATAGCGTCCACCATCTGGTACACTTCCAGTGCAAATGCAGCGGCTAAGGCATCTGTGAGCTGGAAATAGAAGGAGATGAGCGAAGCATGACGTCATGAACACCTAGAAGTGACCTTTGAAATATGAAGAAGAGAAAGAAGAGAGTGTTGGTGAGCAAATCACCATCTGCCAGACTTGTTAGCTTTAACCCTATCGAAGAAGTATCTTAAAATTTGTTACAGCGAAAGTAGTAAGGTAGGGTTGAAACTTGTGCTTTGTGAAACTTGCAACTAACAAAACATATCTTAGATCACTGAGCATGTTCCTGTATTCTCACTGAAGTGTCAGATCATTAAAGACACCGACACATTTACATTCGCGTACATACAATCGCAGTGTGGCACGGTATGGGGACAAATTGGTATATATGTACCATTTTGAAGTCATATTGGAGTTTTCGAACCAAAGTGGACATTTCATATCAAATTCGACAAGCAAGCTTTAGGCTTTTAAAGCCAAACTTAATATCTTTTAAACCAAAATGAGCCGCTTTCATGGTTAGATTAAACTAGAGCTTTTTGTAGAAGCATAAGGGAAAAATTCGTCTATGGAAATTTTAGTATTACTTTTCTGAAATTTCTG
This sequence comes from Heligmosomoides polygyrus polygyrus, assembly GCA_947396885.1. Lineage (NCBI taxonomy): Eukaryota > Metazoa > Nematoda > Chromadorea > Rhabditida > Heligmosomidae > Heligmosomoides > Heligmosomoides polygyrus. Next base: position 29,619,875 of record OX377201.1, on the reverse strand, counting down.
AATTCAGCTGCGCCCAACGGCTGACACTGCTCGAAATTTCATAAACTTTTCACTTTTAAGGAAAAATATTGAGTTCAATTGTGTTTCAGAGGGCATAAAGATAGAAATCATTCAGTGTGCTAAAAGAGAGGTCGCGCCATTCACTCGACTAAGTCGTCTCGATTTTCGCTTGATTGAATGTCTAAATGCTGCTTCTATAGAAACAGCGATGAGTGGATATGTGTGTCTTTCAGTGGTTTTTGATGCACTGTTTACAGCCATGTTTGTCGCGAATGCGATAGCTCGCTCCCTTCATTTCATACTCCCGCGGGCTACCGTATCCGCTCGGGACCCCGATGAGGCGCTCCCGAGACTCCGGCCTGCCCGCGCACGCTATCGATCGGCGGGCCGGCTATGCGCCGCCCCCCGCCGACTTCATTCCTGACTTCCTTCGACACGTCGAGCGGCTGCGCGGGCGCGGCTCTGGGGCGCCGTCATTGTGAGCCCGCTTTCATCATCGTCCCGGGGATCATCCGAGCGGAGCCTTGCCGCTCCACACATCGCAATACAGCCGGCTGCAGTACAGGGAGGACGGCGAGCCTGGATGGGGCTCGCCTAGCCTCGGATAGCCATTACAGTTCTAGCGGCCGGAGCGGTCCCTCCTATTCCACATATTCTAGTATCTAGCTGCTATCTTTATTATGGTTGTGCGGTGCTAGTGTACGGAATAAACCGTGGTTATATTTATGTGTCCTGCACAAGACGAGGAAGGTGGTGAGTCCCTTACTATTGTGTTATTGGTATTGGTATTGTGTATGTTTATTGCTAGTGGGTTGTATGGGGTTTCTTGTAGTTGTCGGGTAACTCAGGGGGCAAGGTGTGCTCAATACAGTCGGGATGCAGTACAGCACGCCCGTGAGGTGCGGGCGTGCGTCAGTCCAGGCGCTGTGAGCGCAAAGGGGTAGAAGTCACCACGCGGGCCCCGGTCTGCCAGGGAGGGGGGCGTGGCCTGTTCACAGCATGGGGTCTCCCTTATGTCCCCCTTGGGTCCTGGGTTCTTGGGTACCTCGTAGCACCACGGGGCGAGTGGGGGACCACACTCAACAGGGCATGCTCCCTCGCGAGTGGGGCCACCGATTCGCAACAATGTTGTTCCGCGCAAACAGAAGCTTTGGTAACAATTAAATGAAAATCGCGACGATCCAGACGAGAATATGAGGCTACATGTCCCTTTGATACATATACTAAATGACTGCTTCCTTTATACGCTTCGCAACAAAATTAAACTAATAATTTTCTCTTATGGAATACAATTCTTATAACATGTGAATTTGAAAACTTTAAAAGTCACCCAGATTTTTAAAATTATCCCTTCATTTCTTCTTGTTCTATTAAATTGTTGTAACCGTCTCGGATAGTTCCTACCTTACAGGGTGCGTAAAAAGTATTGACGCACCAAACGTAAACGTTAGAAATAACATCAGATTATAAAATTTAACAAGTTTATATACAAAATGTCAACAATGATCTAGCGAACAGAATAGCATCACTTGTACTTTACAAGGGCTTCTTTGCTGCGAATGCAGGGTCGAAGACGACGGCAAAAGTCATCGACGGTGCGCCGCAAGTAGTCCCCGTCGATTTCGTTCCATGCTTTGACCAGATCATCCTTCACTGACTTCATACTTTTGTTTGAAGTAGCGCAAGCCTTGTTCTCCGAAATTTCCCATAGTGCAAATCAGTGGGTTCGAATCCGGTTTATACAGAGATCATTCCTCAGCCTAAATGAAGCCCTTCAAGTTGGCGCGGCACCAGTCCTGAACAATCCTCGACTCTGCGCAGGAGTCTATTCCTGCTGGAAGACATACGGCTTACTCTCGAGGTGGGATTCGAATCAAGGAACCAGTTGCTTCTTTAGGTCATCAATACAGATAGCTCTACTGATTTATCTTCACTCCTGAATCCACGAAAACGAGAGACGCTTGTGATGAATGTAAAAACCATGATACTGGCCGGATGCGCCTCCCTTGCAGCGAGCCTTCCGCCAGAATTAGCACTTTGGAGGTCCTTTAAGAGTATATAACGCTTTTACAAGTTGAATGCACAAAAGTATCAAGTCAGTGAAGGTCAAAGCATGGAACGAAATCGAAGTGGACTACTTGCGGCACACCGACGATGCCTCTCCTCGTCGTCTTCGCCCCCGCATTCGCAGCAAAGAAGCCCATATAGAATTCAATTGACGCTATTCTGTTCGCTAGATGATTGTTGACATTTTGTATATAAAATTATTAAATTTTATGTGTTGTCATTTCCACCGTTTACGTTTAGTGCGTCAATACTTTTTTCACACCCTGTAATGTGGAAATCACTTGCTTTGATTTCGAAAATGTTCCGTTTGATTTCAAAAGCGTCAAGATTGCTTAGAAGTTTGTGGAATTTGATGTAAAAAGTGTTCAATTTTGACGAGAAAATGGTACATAATATTGAAGAAAGGGTTCAGAATCTGTTGTTGTAGGGGCGTGGCAGCTGGACACACAGGATGCTGCCCGCCGTGTAGGAGATTGCAGAACCCGTCCTCTCCCACCTTAATATCTTGCCTTCCTGTAACAGTCTACTTTCGATTGTGTTTCCGTCGTCGAAGGAGCAGAGGGACGTGGTTCTACCGCTAATTAGAGCCACGATTCTATGCTGCTATGTGCATAAGGGTGTCTTATCAGCTGTGCGTTGTGCTCGTAAGAGTCCTAGGAAGGGAAAAAGGTTGGATCCATTTAATCCCTCTGTTGGGTGCGCCATCCAACGTCTACTGGTATTCCTCAGGCAACTTCAATGCGTGACTAACCACTACAATGAGTTCTAATAGGCAGTAGTGTGTTGGTTAGAAGGCGGGGAGTAATTCCGTGATATATTTTCCTCTAAGAGTCGGCAATCTTCACCATTTTTACGTCGAGTAGGACACTGGACACTGATCGAATAATATTGGGCACTCTTTTAAACTTGCCTAAAACTTTTGAAACCAAAGTGAATGTTTTTCAAATCGAAATGAAAATTTTCTTCAACATTAAACTAGATGCTCTCCAAGGTGGTCGGAACAATTTTTTGTTGAAAGTTTGCTATAGTTTTCTCAGTTTTTTTTAGTTCAGCTGTCTGAATGATTGTAACAATTTTATAAAATTTTAATTATAATGGAAAATAATAAATTTTATTGTAAAGCACAACAAAGCAGCAAGCATACAGCGCATCAAATGATCAGATCTCGTCATGCACTCGAAAAGCTCGTAGCTGTTTTTATTTGATTGATAGTGTAAGTTTGTACAATACCGCCCGCGTCGCGCGGTCAAAAAGACGGTTTGCGACGGAAAAATCCGTCGCAAATCGTCGCATGCTCATAACTCCTTTAATTTTGAGTTGTTTCAGAAACTGCTGGCACCATTCGATTCGCCTCCTCGAGATCTACAAAACCATGTATGAAACTTTACGAGGCTACCGCGTTTTCGCCGTGGGTGGCCTTAAAAATTAATTGCAGCAGGCTTTTGCGATTGGAGCACCCTATTTTCCAGGACGTGCATGTGACGTGCAGTGTTTTCGGAGTATCTCAAGCATGGCGTGCGTTGTCAGTGCTCTGTCATGCCTGGAATGTTCCGAGAGTGCGCCGTGCACAATGCATATAGGACCCAACCTATAAATCGAATGGGCGGAAGCATGTCCACTGGATTTCCATCTTCGCTTGATGGAAAATGTAAAGCTTTCAAGACTATCTTGCACCGTTTGGAGAACTTTATAAGAAATTTCTAGCCGTCCTAATTAGGAGTTGCTCAAGTCAGTCCGATGAGCCTTTGGAGTGCGCCGTACACAGTGCATATGAGATCGAACCTATCAGTCGAATAATCGAATGGGTTCAACTGGTAGAGTGAGCGTTTGGGGAGTTCTATCATAAATTTCCAGCCTCCCTACTAAGGAATTGCTCTAAGGCTCTCCAGCTAGCCTTTGGAGTGCGCCGAGAACAATGCATATAGAGTCGAACCTTTCAATCGAGGGGGCGTCTGCTTGCAAATTGCACACGCGGACGTGTTCGGAGCGCAATAACTCTTTCATGTTCAAATCGTTTCGGCTGCAACTCGTGGGTCTTATAGGCAGTAAAACGGTTTACTAGTAAACTGAAGCAAAACGATGTAGCTTAGGAATAGGAAATCTTACGGGGGTGCGAATCTGCAGGTGAGGCTTGTGTGACGCATTTTTTTCCGATTTCGGTAGACCACTGCGGGAAGACGCGGAGAGCTAACGTCCTTGAAATGCGTTCGCAAACAGAGGCTTAAATTACTTCACGACGACGTGCTCAGAACTCCTCAGCTTTCAAAACTGCCTTAGCCTCAGCTGCCAGTTTGAACCGGCGGAAGATAGCGGTTGTTGGTTTCTTGCACTCTTACTCATCCAGGCTTGATTGTTCGACGCTCACAGTGGTACCGTTCTGTTCAGCATGAAAAGCGCTATCGAATGGTACTAATTTATTGCGATTCTGGGAATATGGGTTTTTTTGACAATTTCGTATAAAAGGCGAGGTGGCTCAACGGCGCGGCAGAAGGTCGATGACGTCACCGGACCGATGTCTTCGAATTGAGCTATGCTTGACACCGCTCGATAGAGCTTTTCATTCTGAATTGAACAGCGTTACTGCGAGTAGGGAAAACTGTAATATGGGCGAGTAAGGTCGAGGAGAACATCGACCGTTATTGTGCTAAATTGCACGCGCGGGCGTATTATTATTCGCCAGGGTTTGAGTGTTCGACATTCGCAGTGATACCGTTCTGCTGAGCATGGAAAGCGCTTTCGAATGATATCAATATCGTCCAATTTCAGAAAGATCTTTTTTGACAATTTCCCATCGAGGACGGGGCCGAGCCTGCGCGAACGATGACGTCATCGAAAATCGATGTTTTCGAAATTGGCCGAATTTTCTCGTCCAAAATCATCTAGGGGTTATTTGGGGCGCTGATTACAAACCCGACACCCGTCTTTGAAAATTCCGCCGATTTCGGTAGGTTTTGGATATTCTTCTGGATAATTGGAGGTGGTCGGGTCCGGATTATACCTTTGTCCTTGGGAAAAAATTTCGAATTTCGAATGATCGAATAATATTCGATTTTCAAACTTTCGAATTTCGAATGATCGAATAATATTCGATTTTCAAAATTTCGAATTTCGAATGATCGAATAATATTCGATTTTCAAAATTTCGAATTTCGAATGATCGAATAATATTCGATTTTCAAAATTTCGAATTTCGAATGATCGAATAATATTCGATTTTCAAAAAGTCGAATTTCGAATAATCGAATTTCGATTAGTCGAATATTCGAACGATCAAATGAACACTATTATTTACTGTCGTCACCCAGTGGTTGACATTTAATTATTTTTTATTACCCACTGTGAAGGAAATGGATAGCTGCTCCATCCATTTCCTTTACGAGACCAAAGGACAATAACAGCCGTATAATGGCAATGAAGCACGCTTTGCTTCCCTAAGAATTCCTGCACCGAGAAAAGAGAAACACCTTGGGTAGGCAGAGCTAGATTGTTATAGGTCTTTCTCTATAGGTTGTTATCTTTCCTTATGTTATAGCGAAGCTTCCAGGTGGTAAAAGAATGATTATCATGGGCGGAGAAATGACACAAAGGCGATCTGGTGCAGAAAGGGCGCGCTGGAGTCTCATGAATGGCATTCAGTTTGTGTTCTAGCTCCGTTGAAGAGAAACGGACCCGCGTTGGAATCTAATCTGACAAGACACTACGACTTGGACAGTGTTAGAGCGAAAATGGGGATGGCTCACTTTCGTAGGAAACGGAGTATGACTGGCTCTTGTACTCCATAGCCATTGCTCTTCCTCTCTTCTTCAACGTCTTTACTGGCAGAAAGCAGGAGCTTTCTAGGCCCCTAAAAGTTCTACCTCCCTACCGCAGCCCCTTCGGCTCTAATCGTTCTCTTGTTGTAACTGGGGTAGAAATACAAAACGAAGATTCTTCCGTAGTATACTGAAGGTAAAAATATCTGTGTACAGGCATAACCCTAATCACTTGCGATTCACGTGAATGGCCACAGCACGCTCGACGGCCGTTTAAAAGGAAGCAGGTGCGCAGCGGAGGGCCGCGCTTGCAGCGCTTACTTCGCGTGAACTCACAAGGGAGGTAAATGAACTTCCCGTGGGAATCTTATAAGTGACCTATTGAGCGCTGTGGGGGATTCGTCCGAGAGGCACCCCAGTGGTTTAAAACTGGATGCAGCTAAGGGACATTTTATTTAACGAATTTACCGAACTTACCTTTTTAACGCGAAAATTTTCGTTAAAACTGGTCGTTAAAAATTTATCAAAAAATTTAACGCACACCCCTGCTGCCCATCGCCTCCCCACCACTCTCTGCTAATCGAAGGTTTAGGGACTTGTACTCCCACAACTCTGGAGATCGAAAGCTGGTTTCGCCCAAACGTCGTCTAGAGGACTAATCGAGGTGCTGATCGCAAATCTAGTAAACGTTTTCGCGTGATCGCGTGATTCCACACTTTCATGAGTGATCAAGTTTATCAGTTTGAGTACATAGAATCGCTTTCTTCACCTACATATGTGATCAGACTTGCTTTCCAGTCTTCGACTTTGAGATGGAAAGTAGTGCACGAAAAATGGATAATTTAGAAAAAGAAATGACAGATTCGTGGCAGCAGCCTAAATAATTTCTTAAGGCGAGGAAAGGACGAAATCAGTGGTCATGACAACCCCATCCTTACTCACAAACACACACTATGAAATATCGTAAGCGGCCAAATTGTCGAAATTGGATACCATATCCGTGCTCAGCATCCAAAATAACAGTACAGGCGATGTTTGGGTGAAAAAAATCGACCTCCACTCCACTATTGTAGGCACAATAGTACAACGCGGCCGGTTATTCTGCACCTTTTCTCGCACATACTCACCGTCGCCTATTGTGGTCGACGGTAACACTGAACGCGTTTGCCAGCTTCGTGATCAGAACCTCAGTCGACCCTCAGGACAACATTTGTACGAAATTTTATTATCTACTTACGAAGTCATGGGGATTAATACAAGTACCTACGTTTGCAAAGCCCCCCCCCCCCCTCTATCAGTGCGGGAGAGTGGCCGAGGAAGAATAGGCTGCAAGAAGACCCATAGAATAAGTTAATCATATATGTAAATTTTAATATTCAAACAGTTTTAAATTCAATGTCTAAACAACGAAGTAGAATTAGAAATAACCTGGGGTATACATGAACTCTAAATCACTCTGTACTATAACAAACACAAGTGGAAAACAAGCAACAACTAAAACAAGTAATAACCAAAACAATGGCAACAACAACACTAAACATGTCTTGTTTCGCCTCTGCCTTCATACAAAACATGTTTTTAATTAGTCACCCCGAGGCTCGCCAGTGAAGAAGGTGACTAATTAATTTAGTTGTTAGTACTGTATTTGGTGTTATATGCAAATGCTACGAATACTACGGAGTACAATACTACGGAGTGGGTCAAAAATGATGCATTTTATAAGAAATGCTAAAATTAGTAAAATTTACAAGAGAAACGTTCTCTATAGGAACCCGAAGACTGATCAGCACATCCCAGAGATAGACTGAAGCAACACATTTCGATCATGTTCGTAAATATGGTTAAAATGAGAATATGTTCTACATTTACCAAAACGCACAGCAATCCGTAAACAACTCTCCTAGATTCGAACCTGGACCTCTCCCGGCTATCCACGCCCCGACTGCAGTGAATGACTCATTTGACCTAATAAATTGTCAGATTTCTAACATCTAACTATAATTAAAGCTCTATAGCATCTGAATGTTAATTTCTGAGTATTTCAAGGCCATTCAAGGCGTCACTTTCGCCTTATCTGCCAGCACTGAAGTGCTACAGTTTTTTGTAATTTTTGACCTACCCAGATGCCCGCAGGACATTTGAAGACCACTACGGTGCTTCTTAGACACACTCTGATAACAAGCAATAGGTCATTTTGGAAATCTCCACGGGAAGTTCATTGATTTCTCTTGTCAGATTACGTACACACAATTCGGCGCACTTTGAGCGACGCGCGAAACTCAAACATCGTTTTTATCATAAGGTCAGACTCCCCTGGTTTTCGAAGAAGAGTGCCACTAACTTGTTAAGAGATTGATAAAGAATATTCGAATATTCGACTATTCGAATATTCGATATTCAAAGCCTTCGAATATTCGAATAAACAATATTCGAATATTGGCCACTTTGAATATTCGAATAAACGAATAATTCGAATACTGGACTTTCTCGAATATTCGAATAATCGAATAATTCGAATATTGGACTTTTTCGAATAGTCGAATATTCGAATATTCGAAATTCGACTATTCGAATTTCGAAAAGGACAAAGGTATAGTCCGGATCACCGATTTTGCTCAAACTTCGTATAGGGACGGGGACTTATTCGGGGTGCCGAACAGGATGTCGAAGTTCATTCGGGCGATTACGGCAGGAGACCGCCCATACCGATAACTGAGGGTGATCGGTGATCCTGACCCGACCACCCTCAAACGGGTAGTAACCTACTGAAATCGGCGGAATTTTCAAAAACGGACGTCGGATTCGTAATCAGCGCCCCAAATAACCGCCTGGATGATTTTGGACGAAGTTTGCACGAGGAAATTTGGTCAATTTCGAAAACATCGGTTTTCGATGACGTCATTGGCCGGGCCGGCGCGGACGACGGCGCCCTCGTCCTCAATGGGAAACTGTCAAAAAATCGATTTTTTTAAATTGGACGAGAGTAACACACTTCGATAGAGCTTTTCGTCTTGAACAAAACGGTGTTATTGAGAGTGTCGAAAACCCAAATGTGGGTGAGTAATAGGGCAGGAAACTTCAACCGCTAAATACCGCCGCCCTAAAATGGCAGATGGGGCTAAGGCAGTTTAGGCAGCTGGGGAGCATATCGTCTTAAAGCGCCTTAGGTGTTCCGTTCGCCTACGCATTTGCATGCCGTTGACTCGCCGTGTCTTCGCGCAATGGTCGACCGAAATCGGAAAAAATTGGGTCGCACAAGCCTCACCTGCACTTTCGCAGCGCTGTAATTTAGTCCATTCATGAGCTACACCGCTGTGCTTTAGCGCACGTCAAGAACCTTGTACTGCCTAAGAAATCCTCGAGTTGCAGCCGAAACGGTTTGAACTTGGTAGAGTTATTGCGCTACGAACTCTCCCGCGCGTGCATTTGCGAGCGGTCGCCCCACTCCATTGATAGCTCTATTCTACACACATTGTTCACAGCGTACACTAAAGCCCCCCCGGAACAGAGTACAGCAATTCCTGAGTAGGGCGGGCGGAAATTTCTAATCTAACCTAATTTCAAACACGGTTCTGTCGTAAATGCATTTTGCACGGCGCACTCTCTTTTCTCGCTTCTTAAAACCTCTTTATTTGTATAAGCTGCAGTCTTGTGTACACTAAAGCACCTAAAGAGGGTAAGCTTTGACGTTTAGCCCGACATTTGAACCGCTTCCGCTCGCTCGATTGATAGGTTCGATCTCATATGCACTGTGTACGGCGCACTCCAAAGGCTAATCGGAGTGACTGGAGCAACTCCTAATTAGGACGGCTAGAAATTTCTTATAAAGTTCTCCAAACGGTGCAAGATAGTCTTGAAAGCTTTACATTTTCCATCAAGCGAAGAAAGAAACCCAGTGGGCATGCTTCCGCCCATGCGATTGATAGGCTCGATCCTATATGCATTGTGCACGGCGCACTCTCGGAATATTCCAGGCATGACAGAGCACTGACAACGCACGCCATGCTTGAGATACTCCGAAAACACTGCACGTCACATGCACGTTCTGGAAAATAGGGTGCTCCAATCGCAAAAGCCTGCTGCAATTAATTTTTAAGGCCACCCACGGCGAAAACGCGGTGGCCTCGTAAAGTTTCATACATGGTTTTGTAGATCTCGAGGAGGCGAATCGAATGGTGCCAACAGTTTCTGAAACAACTCAAAATTAAAGGAGTTATGAGCATGCGACGGTTTGCGACGGAATTTTTCGTCGCAAACCGTCTTTTTGACCGCGCGACGCGGGCGGTATTGTAATGTTTACATGAAACGTCAAAGTGAGGATATATGTGTTCTTTGAAATTGTTTTTGTTCTACCGTTTGCAACTGTGAAACTCCGTGAAAGCAGAAATTTTGCCATCAATCGAATAAAAATCGCGACGACTTGGACAAGGGCATGGCGTAATCTCTTCTTTTAACACTGAAAATTAGCCGCCTTCCTATGACAAAACGGCTTTGAATCACTATTTTTTCCTTAAAAATGAGAATATCATAGAATTTGAAGCAATGCTTATTGGGTAGGCGATTTAAAACTTCAAAGAAAAACATACAAAAATTTTGATTTATCAAAAATTGTTCTAACCCCTTTGGAGTGCCTCCATTTTAATGTAAAAGAAGCTCATTTTGACTTAGAGTTTTAGTTTCAAAAGTTTTGGGCTAGCTTGAAGAGTGTCCAATTTGACTTGAAAGGTGTCTAATTCGACATGGAAATGGTATCTTTACCGACCCCGGGCGGGGGAAAGACACGGTTTTCCTTATCGGGCGTTGAACCATAGGTCGGGGTTCCTGCGGCAGCCAGCGCCTTCGGCTTCGCCCCACGTTCAGACTACGCCATAAGGATGTATAAAAAGAAGTGTTCTAATATCGAGAACAAAATTCAAGTGGAAAGCATACATATTCCGTAGAGAATTCGATCCGCGTGCCGTACATCCAGTCGATGATCATGTTAAGGCCGCACGGCGTAAAGTGCTTCTGGTCGGCTTTCAGGTAATCCAAGTTCATCATAGTGCGTGGATCTAGAAATGAGGCACACCATATGAATGAAAATTCGTTCACATAGAGCAGGCACACCCATGGTAAATCTTGGGGACCTACACTCGAGAAGAGGATGCCGTTTACGTATTTGTTATCCGCAATTTCTATTCTTCATTCTTCCTCATTTTTTGCAGTCAGCACCCTCATTTTTTCCAATTGGGACTTCCTAACATTCATTTCGCTCTTGGAAGTCTTAAATCTGAGCGAGCAAAATATTTTCCTGAATTCTCCCTGTCGTGACTTTCGCCATGACTCTTCAAGAACGCAGTCTCTGCGCCCTATTGGTCCCACCGCGTAATATGTGTGAAACGCAGAAACGATTCGCTGCGACGAAGTATGACCGCCGGCGCGCGCGGGCCTCAGTCTCCCGTCTGCCGCCGCCCTGGACGGTCGTGTCCGTCCGCCATCTTCGCTTCACCATTCATTGGACGATGTCGAGGATTTACCCGAGCGAGCTGATTTCCATCGCAGTGACATCGAGAAGGACGCGCAGGATCGATGAGGGTGAGGATTGTCCCCTGTATAGACGCCAGGTGCGGAGCGAGGAGCACCTCCTCGTGGGAACACGTCCCATCCTAGCGGATTGCTGTGGAGATTGTCCTAGAGAAAATAAAGGGGTCGGTTGTTTGAATCGTCGGCGTGTGTACTAGTCGGAGGTCGTAGTATGCTTAGTATAGTAAATCTGTATGGTTATCTGTGTCTGCGGAAGGTACGAGAAGACGGGCTGAGGCCAACGCTCAGAGACGATCGGGAAGAGGCGTAGGAATGTAGAGGCCTCAGGAACTAATGTACATCACGCTACGATCCGCACCTGGTCTGGTATGGGCAGCAGGACTCAACGAGTAGAGCGGCATGGCAGGCAGGGAGAAGCATAGGCGTGCTGTAAGTCCCCACCGATTCTGCCACAAACGTGGTCTCGGGTATGGAGCACCGTGCACCGTTACCGGTGGCGGCCAGCCTGGGCACGATACACTGTATTTCCACTATCTGCGCCTCATGCTAGGTGGTCCGTCACCATATGTCATCATCCTCACCACATGTGTTGCGGTCTCCCATCCCACACTTGAGCACCCGAAAATCTTTGTCGTTTCTTTTCAGCATGCTGAAATCTGTCGCTTCATGTTCCACACGGAGTTGTTTTTGAGTTTTTGTTTTTATCCACGATTCTCTCTGTGGATAAAATGGAACTTGGAAAGTCTATAAGCTTCTAACTAATTAACGCATAGAGATGAAAAGTGGGGGACGTGTTTCAAGAGAATTAGTTACGTTTCTGTCTAGATCTTCGATGCGACAAATTAGATCGGGACAGTATCGCCCGACATTGTCGCATAGATTGTATACGACGTTTAAATTGTTCTGAAGTGACTAAGCGGCTGTGTAAAAGCGAAGATCGCTAGATAGCTTCCTTTCCAGTTTCTCAAATTAATGAAGAAGAAATGCAGAGACGCTGCTGTTCGTCGAAGACTGTGTGGACTTGTCACATTGTGTTCTGGTGGCCTTCAAAGGAAAGCGGTAGCTGATTGGACAAACCACAAAAGGAGCGATGGTGTGTTCGTCAACACGATATTCGGAGTAGAAGCCTAAGTGAGATACTGAATGCGTTCTGACCCTAATGAGCTCGAGCAACCCATACACCGACATCGTGAATGGGGTGATGGGAATATTCTTTACATCTGCTCAACACTTGTGTGAATGAAGGACCAACTGGACGCTAGGTGATGCGCGTCATCTGCAGCAGAAAACGATCCATCTTCCGGTGAGTGATGATTTCTAGCTGAAAAGAATCTACAAACTACAAAGCGTTGTCGGCCGACCTTGCATAACAAGTCTCTCAAGGACTGGCGAAGTGTGTAACAACTCTCGATGCACTCTGAAGACGCTCTCGTCCAGTTTCAGGCTTCGATCGGCATTTCGATTTCGGTGATGAATTGTCTGCAAAGCCAGCATCTGAACGGCACGTTTCGGTACTCGATACAAAAAGGGAATGAGGCCACCACCCGCGTCTCCTCCACTGAACGTTTTTGTGTTCGGCATAGCCTCTGTGTGTTATGCATACTGTCAACATTGCATGCTATGAATCGTAGTAGAACGAAAAGTTGATCCTAAGGTGAAGAAAAGCGGTGCAAGTGCAGATAGATAAGGAGCCCAACCCTTTCTTCCTTGGAATATTTTAAAACCAGGAATATTGTATCCAGAAGTTTTTTTTTCAAAAACTTTAGAATGAAAAGATAACCTGGTCCTTACAACTGAAAAATAATATCTTGGTTCTCTGCCGCTAATGGAAAACTGTCAGTTGTGAAGGAAGTCAAGGGTAGACCCTCCTCTCCAGCCTTGCCCTTCAAGGGACTAGGGAAAATGATAAGTTAATGAAGGGTTTTTGGCTGAGGCGGGCGAGCCAAAAAGCTTTCTTTAAAAGATAGAGACACTGCAGATCCTTATCCTTGGAGCAATGCCCCAACTGAACCCCTTGTATACCTGCCGCTCGGCTTGTTATAACTCCAAGGGCCGGATTCATCAACGACTAACTGGGGGTATACGGGGTAGAGATACCTACGATGAAGCCTGCGTCTCTGACTCTCGCCTTATCTCTACGTGGCTTTTATCTTATCTCTCCCCTTATAGCCCGCGGTTTAATTGTTGATGAATCCGGCCCCACGAGTTACCATGGGGCTGATCTCCACTAACGCAGTCCGACTCCACGACGTCTGTCAGAACAAATGGAGCTGTGTGGGAGTCTGCGTTGGATAGTCAGCGTTGGACGACTGTACATGCCTCTTTGCTAAAGCCAACTCATACGGAGACACACCGAGGGGCCACCGTTTTCCTTTGGGGGATTAGGTAGCGACGAAACGGCTTTGATTGGGTGGCACCCCGCGAATAGATACTCGCGTAGTGCTCAACATTCGCAATGCATAGCTCTCATCCTTTAAGGCAACTACTTGCTCTGATACTTACACCGAGAAATTACTTCCTGACTTTCTTTGGCTAAATTTTTCGCTAAACACGATGAGCTTTATTAAAATTCAGTCCTTACATGGTTGTTCCTTTGCTGCTCTTTCATATAAACCTGCATGTGAGATGTTGCTCCATGCTATTTGGTACTAAAGGCCTCCTCTCATTTTAGCGGCAACAGCCCTATGTTTAAGCATAGGGCAGAGACTCGGAGAGAGACTCAGAATTAGGTTCCCCTCTCCCGACTAGGATCTCGAAAACTGGCTCTACCTGGGCAACTGGGGCCGGATTCATCAACGACTTACGTAACTTTAACGGAATTGGAAGCGAAAACCGTTAAAGTTACGTAAGTCGTTGATGAATTCCGGCCTAGGTTGGTGCAGTTTATTAGTTCTACATGCTGCTGTCAATTTATTGTGTTTCGCTATATCGGGAAATCGTTTGAGAGAGACCACCACCAAATAGGATTGTATCCGCGCCATTGCCATCTTGACGTTTATATGTATGGACGTGGGGAGGACGTGGATTACCAGTCCAGGACGTAATGGAGCTTGCCTCCAATGACGTGTACCAAACGTGTAGCCCGCGCGTCGAAAATTCCCCAAATTCATTTGGAGTCTAAACGGGTCAAGCCCCTTCCAATGTACTACCAGTGGGCGGTGTAATATCGTGAACCTAATTTTCGGGGGGGGGGGGCATTCATAGGTGTGGTGTAGAGGTGCGATGTCGCGAAAAGCTGTTGGTGAGGTAGGAAGTCGGGATTCGTAACGCTCGCGGTGCAACACGTGGACGAGGGGGGCAGTGCTTGGTTTCGACCGCCTTGAGCGTAGCAGTCGGGTTTGGTGACGTGTAATTTCCCCCATTGTACGCGTACGTACGTGTAATGCAAGTTGCACCGAGAGGGGCCTAGGTCAAACGGGTAAAACCCGTAACTTTTTCGAGTACTGATGAACTGCCCCCTTTGTCCACTAGTAGCGCCACGCTCTAACATGCTTGTCCAGGCGTTTGTATAGAGAACGCTTCGTTTCTCCCATGTACTTCTGACCATTTCCTGAGCATGGGCAGCGCGACAAGAAGTACACTCGGACCAGCTGGGGGGCGTGGCATCAGGAGATACAGACGCTGTTCTGCGGACCGCAAACTTTTGTTTTGCGTGTCAGAGGTTTCGTTAGGCAGCCTTTAGACTTTCTGAAGCCTAGGGGTTGGTCTTACTTAGATCTAACCAGATTCTCCTGATGTCGCGTCATATCGACGTGGCCATTTTCGATATCCACCGACACCATGGTCAGTCGATATGGAGGAGGGTCGTTGAGCGGTCGGTGGCGGATCGCGGCTCTTCCACCGCCGCTACAGGAGAGCACTGGGAGGCGGGAGCAGTTCCTGCACGAGCACCTTGGACGCACTACACCCTGGAGTCCCTTCCCTAGCCGAGTTGTGCGCTCGAAGAGCGCACAACCCATCTCCGATGTCCCCCTCAGCGACGAAAGCATTCTTGGCACGAGCCGCCTGGATGGCCTACACCCCGGAGTCCCTTCCCTAGCCGAGTTGTGCCCTCGAAGAGCGCACAACCCATCTCCGATGTTCCCCTCAGCGACGAAAGCATTCTTGGTACGAGCCGCCTGGATGGCCCACACCCCGGAGTCCCTTCCCTAGCCGAGTTGTGCGCTCGAAGAGCGCACAACCCATCTCCGATGTCCCCCTCAGCGACGAAAGCAGTCTCGGCACGGATTGATGTGCAAGTTAGCGTGGTACTCCAGCAGGAGCTGGCATATGCCAGCGGAGCAAGTGGTTAGTTCTAAAGGCTATCCTAGGGGTTGGGGTGGGTGAGCAAGGAGGATGAGAGGAAGATTGCACCCCCCCCCCCCTAACAGGGGGCGGGTGTACCTCCTGACCGTCCCCCGGGATATTGGCGTCACCTCAAGAAAAGCGGACATGATACTGAGGCCAAGCCAACGGGAACGAATTACCTCTAAAGGTTTCGAAGCTGGTGCGAGGAGAAACGCTGATTACTTGCCTCAAAATTTTTTTTAGTCTTCCTTGAAGTTGTCCGAAAGCCCTTAGACAATGCGACAAACACTGGCTGTCAAAGTAAATTAAGCGGAGGGAACGGTCAGAAGACAATTTCTGAGTACGGTCGAAACGTCAGGCCTAAAATAAACATCTCTACCTACCAACCTCGCTGGGACAGAACCAGAAACATCACAGTTAACAACGATGCCAGGGTTTCAATGGGATGAGGGAACGTGGGGACTGTCTAGCCCATTCAAACTCGGGTGCATCAAAGATTACATGGGTCAGACCTGAGGAAGGAGCGAGTTGGGGTGGGAGTGTTTCAGTAGCAGCACTGCAGTGGCAATCAATCTTAGAGCACGATTTTCACGGAGCATGTTCGAGAGCGTGAAATGTTGAATGGCTTACCTTTTCCGGATTTTCTAAAACGAGTCGTATGTCCATGAAGAAAAAGCGACTGACCAACTCGTGGTCACAATGGGAACTAATGAACATCTCTCCAATCGAGAGGAGAGGGTTTATCATGTTCTCGCTGAGTGATTACATGTAAATATCATGAGTGGAAAATGAGGAGCTGCCAGCCGAAGTACAACATAGAAATTTCCGAAGCTTCCATTAAAGCACTAGTGTTTTATTGTTCGAAAGGAAAAATGGAACTCCATTTTCTCTCAAATTTTCGAGTTTTGCTCGCTGCAGTCCTAGAACAGCGGTCTCTACGATCTTCGATGCAGAACAGTCGTATGTCACAGTCCGGATGTTTGATGCTAGATCTTGGTGAAGCCAGAAACGCAGAATGTATGAAATGCAGAATCAGAAAGAAATTGAAGTGCCGAGTTTTGCAAAAGCTCTGACTAATTGAATAACTGGGCGCATGGAGCATAGTCTTAGATGCCAGCTGTCGTGTACTCTAATATTAGGCTCCTGGTTAGGATTTCCCGTCCAGGCCAACCAACCCTTCCATTGCCAAATGCGCATTCAGATTGCATCCACGACATCCCGTAGGAATAGTGTGCATGGCGAATTCCAAAAGGGATTGAGTGGCGCCGACCTTTGTGTTCTCATTTATTTTAGGCTTAGGAATAACCCACCATGTCACAAGGAATGGCTTTCCTTCTAATAACACAGAGACTGACCAAAACGTCTATATGCTATGTTCGTATCACCAACCTGAGAGAGGTACGATGAAACATGAGGAAACTAACGAGGAAGGTCAAAGAGGTCACCGTGGAGTTTCTCAAAGCGACCTATATAGGGTTGTAGGGCGTTGTCTGGGAAGCACCATAGTGTTTTCCAAATTTCCTGCGGACCTCTGGGTAGGTCAAAAATGGCAAAAAACTGTACCGCTTCAGTGCGGGCCGATAACGCAAAACTGACGCCTGGAATACCCTTGCCGTGCCCACAAATAGTCCTGCAAAACGTTTGGAGCTTCAATCACTGCTAGAACCCAGTTCATTGCATATTCATTAGCGTGATATGTGTTTTGAAGTAAAATCGTATCACAGAAGGTTGAAGTCAGGGTTAGAAATCGAATATGACACCTAGTCGTGACAGAAAAGCACTTTACGGTGGCAAAAACGCAAAATGTACACACAGCAATGCAGAAACCACACCGCCGGAGTCGAACCCCTGGCCCCCCACCCGCAAGTCCGCCCCGCTAACCTCTCGGCCACCCAGTCGCTATCGCGCCAGTGGCGCGCGCCTCCCGTGAATGCGCCGTCTCGCTTCAATTAGGAATTAATCAATTTCTAGGTTCTAGCAATGATTGAAGCTCCAAACCTCTTGCAGGACTATATGTGGGCACGACAAGGGTACTCCAAGCGTCAGTTTTGCGTTATCGGCCCCCACTTAAGCGGTACAGTTTTTTTGCCATTTTTGACCTACACAGAGGTCCGCAGGAAATTTGGAAACCACTATGGTGCTTCCCAGACAACGCCCTACAACCCTATATAGGTCGCTTTGAGAAACTCCACGGTGGCCTCTTTGACCTTCCTCGTAAGTATACGGTTTCCGCTAGCACTTATTGTACTGTTGATTGTCGGTGGGCAGGTGCAACGCTCCCATTCGTTCCTGTCATGTGCCAGATTAACCCAGTTAATATTCCTGAATTGAGAGGCGCGAATAATGAAGAATGTATCTGGCTTGCCTACTCAGAATTTTGAACTATCTTAAATTCACAAGGGACACATACTCATAGTTGACTACCTTAGAGTTACTACTTGTAAGGAGAATTCCAACCAACATCTGCATCTGCTGTTCTTTCCGCATAGCGCGGAATCCTGCCGGTTACGGTTCTCGACCACCAGGGGTGGGCGAGGGGGCCGGCCCAGCTCCAGGAAAAGGCCTCAGGACCTAACTCCAACGCGACGTCGCGGCGCTGAAACGCGGACGTCCGCTCGGTGACGCGTGGTTAGCCGCGGAGCACGAAATGTTCTCAGTTTTAAGCTCCCAGACCACATTTCTAGCAAGGAACTCAAGATCCCATAGAATGTGATAAACAACTGTCTGCAGTAGGACAATTGATCCGAGAATGGGTGATAGTGACCTTTTTCCGAAGCATAACCATAATCACGGGTAAAAATTGACGGAAGAAGTTGTAGATGGCAAATACTGACGCTAGAAGTCATCCACATGACCAGGATTCCTGGTCATGTGGATGACTTCTAGCGCCGAAAAAGCTGTCGCTGATCGTCTTATTGAAACCACATTCATATACCATCTTCAAGGAACGTTGAGATAAGGCAAAGACGAGCCGCATGTGTAGAAAGCGTTTCTAGCCGTTGGAAGCATCGGGCCGCGACAACTCTTAAAATTTCGTCGCACAGCGTGCGCGACGCCAGGGGGTTCGCGCGGCGTTGGAGTTATGTCTGCCCCCGGGCCGGCCCCTCTCACACTTGACACCTTGGCTCAACCTTAGCACGATATTAGGTAACCTTAATTGCACTGAAAATCTCCGTGGCCTTCCAGTCACAAGTTAGTCGTCTGAGATTTAAGGAAAACCTTTGCACAGAAATGCAACAACAAAGCAGACCGTTCTTTTTAGTATGAGGAATAACTGCATTGGACAGATCTCCCGGATTCAACAAGGCATCAGAGGAAATGCTGTCATTACAAGGCTACCACATTATGTTCGAGCTTCTTGTCAACCGAGGAACTTTTAGTGGAAGTAGAACGATATATGTGAGAGCAAGCGAAAAATAGTACAGAACTGTTGAGTGGTAAGAAGAGTTCTAAATATTAGATTTCGGGGTTTAGATTCAAGGACTCCTAACTTGACTTAGAAAACGCTTCTTCACAGAAGAAAAAGCATTTTGCTTACTACATCTTTGGCATTCCCAGAGGTCGCAACTGCCGGCAAAAGTACGCAGTATTGCCGTACAATAACCCTCGCAGCGCCACACCACCCATCTGTTTCCTTCCTTGTCAATCTGACACAGGGAGCAACCTGAAAAGTGCGTCGCTGAGTTTTTTCGTCTAAACCCCCAGGAATTCTATAAAAGCGCTATATACAAATTACCCGTCAAATGGCAATATGTTGTAGATAATAATGGTGCGTATGTTCGTTAGATTTTGCATGTAATGAATGAGAGAAATGAATTTGAAAAAAAAATTGCACAAATGACGGGATACTTTCCTTGCAAGACTATAGCCGTGTTCTTCCTTTTTCACAACTGTGGTTTTTTAGGTTTCTCCAATAAATTTCGTTCAGGAGTTATATTTATAGTCCTTACAGACGGTGAAACTGGAAAATCATCAAAGGTCGCTCTTCCATACCTGCAGGTAGTGTTTTTGTCGTAGATTAATGGCTCTCCCCAATGGCTGATGCGTCTACTCTTTTTCCATGGACCTTGAGGAACCGGTTTCGTTGTGTCCAGGTGTATATATTCCCTATGAAGATCCTGTTAAAGCTATGAACGAACGTTGTTTCGCCACTAATTCTGTTCCTAGAAAATTGCTCTCGTATGCTTAGTTTTTGCTTACTTATAGAAGAACAACGGCTATTTAAACTTTTGTTGATGTGCGGCGTAAAGTTGAAGGCGGTTTTTTTTTCCTGATGATGTTGTATTCAGATGAGGTGGATTTGTTTGACCTTGGCCTTTGTTGTCGTGGCCGTCGTTAATGCGAAACCGCAACGAATTGCTGTGAAAGGTGTAGCTATGTGCGATAAGAGGAAGCTCACCGGCGCCAAAGTAGAACTTTGGGAAAGAGACCCACGTAAGTCTCCACGATCACTCATTTTTATCTCATTTTCAGGACAATTAATGAATTTTCAAGAACGTTTTTTCGTCTCCATTACGGCGTTTAATTCTTTCGGAAAGTTATTTTTTGATGAGATAAAAATGGGACAGGTGGAGTTTACTGTTGCCAAAGTGCTTCAGTGACATGGGTAAGTATGTTGCAGTGCATATCTCGAAAGAGTCTGAGTTTGACTGATCTCGACAGTTTTATCTCCTTCTAGGTTTGAAGTGATGTAGTTGTTATTTCAGTCAGCCGTGACGATCTGTTGGACACCGACACAACGTCACTACTGGGAGCATTTTCCGTGAGAGGAGCGCAGGTCGAACTCGGCAGGATAGAGCCGTATCTCATCTTCACTCACACGTGCAACGTCAAGAGACCGGTATTTGTTTGCGCATCTTCCTTATACTTCAAGGCGTGTCAAAACAACACAAAAAAGAGGAAAGAACAAAAAATTCAAGAAAGGACGAAGAAATTGAGGCTTCTCCTCATCCATTGTCTCAATTTTTCTTACCACAAGCTTGCTCAATTCTGTCTGCGAATGGTGGACGACGTGTCGGCGACGAAGCAGGTATTGATCTCGTATGCCCGCTTCACTCCACTTTCCCGACCTGTCGATCGAGGAGAGGTCTCCAGGTTCAGAGGATGCATATTAAATGGGAAACCGGTAATAATTCTGTGGAACCCTCATCATTGAAATCGTGGTCACTTTCGCCTTCCACACAGTAACGGCCCTTGAATTTATTCCTGACAATCTATATATAAGACCGGATCAAATGTTTCCGCAGCTTTTGTGCTTCGATTGTTCTCACCTTTATTTCACTACATAACTTGGTCACAGTTTTTCATCGTAAGAAAAGGATTACTACGAAGAGCATATAAAATATGCAAGATGTCTTGTTCATAAGAACCGAAAAACCCAAATTTCGGGTTCTAGAGCTCTGTGGCTAGCATATCGATAGAGTTCTGACAGAAGTAAGTCTGCTTTACGGGAAGGATTGAGGAGCGGGTACTTGACCGCTCATGTAATAATGTAATGTGCAGTAGGTGCATAGATGATTGCTGTATAGTAACATCGACACAGTGCGAAATGGATATGTATATCAGGTTATTGAACGAGCCATCTCAGTACAATAGGTTTACCAGGGAAACACCGACTCGCTTATCTCAGCACGCAGATTTACAGGGTACTGTAAAATCACCCGTGCACCTAAACATTTTGAAATTTTTTAAAAATTTCTTAGAAATTTTCTCGCTTCATTCGCCTAGTGTATGTTGACTGAACAATGTGGACCTCATACGTAGTTGAGTACAAAATGGCCAGGCGTTCCAACCTACGAAGTGCTATTATCGAACTTCATAAGGTCGGCAGGCAAACTAGAGAAATTGTGAAGATCCTTTCCGTGCCCCGAAGAACGGTTCAGGATACGGTAAAACGCTACAAGGAATTGATGACCGAAGAGGATGGAAAAGGAAGAGGGCATCCTACGACAGTCACCAACCGGAAAAATATAAAACTCGTGAGAGAAAAAATCTGAAGGAACGCCAGGAGATCGATGCGCCAGATGGCAAAAGATGTGGGAATTAGCGAAAGGTCAATAAGGTGGATAGTTAGTTGCAGACGATAGGGAAGCTTAAGAAGTTTCCTTATTGTATGCAGAAATGCCAACTCCTGACGGACACTATTAAGAAGAGGAGATTGGAAAGATGCAAAAGGTTGCTGCAACGATTCACAGTGGCGCGCGCTCGAAAATCGTTTTTAGCCATGAAAGGATTTTTATGTTGAATCCAGCCTTCAGCTCCCAAAATGAGAGGATTATTGGGGACTCGCTTGCTGATGCTACCGAAAAAGGACGACTTCAGGAGAGTGAGAAAAGGCCTCAATCCATAATGGTTTGGGGAGAAGTCACATCTTCAGGAAAAACTCCACCTGTTTTCGTCGAAGCTGGCCTGAAAATCAACGGAGCGGTTTACAAGGACATCCTGGAAAAAGTTCTCAAGCCGAGGGCCGATTCCCACTTCGGAGAAGCCTACTGGCGCTTTCAACAGGATTCTGCTCCGGCACACAAAGGAAAGGTGGTCCAGAAATGGTGCACCAAGGAGCTGCCTTACTTCATTACACACGACGAATGGCCCTACAGTTCTTCGGACCTTAACCCGATGGATAATTGGGCCGTCTTAGAGAAAAAAGTCTGCTCTACCAGGCACCCAAATTTGGACTCTCTTAAAGAAGCGCTTTTGGAATCCTGGAACGATGAACCGTACCTGCGTGCCACATGCAAAGCCTTTGTCGAACGTCTGAAGGACTGTGTGGGGGCGGAAGGCGATAATTTCGAAAACTGTTAGCATGCTTTGAATTGTCATGTTGTAGTAGACAACTTTGATAGTTAGAATTGATCTGCGAAGTTTGATTTCAAAATGCCATTGAATTTTCAGTGCACGGGAAATTTTGTTGCACCCTGTGTGTCGGTCGGGGAGATTAGCGTGAAATGGTATGGCAAACCAAGCTCTTAAAACATCGTGATTCATGCCAGGTTTGCGCTCTACTGCTGTGAAACGTGCTGTTGTAAGCAACATGCTACGAACGGCACTAAGGATGTGTACAAGGCCTAACGAGCATCAAGAGTCACTGCAACTAGTTGAAAATATAGCAGTCTCGAATGGCTACGCGGTGTCAGGTCATCAACGAAGATCTCGCAATAATCGTTGTGATCGTCTCCGTGGGGATAAGATTCCCATTATTCTCATTGTTATTGATCGTTCTCTCCTTTATTTTCGACAGGTTACTGCTGATATTCGAAGGGTTCTTGTTACTCCACAGCTGCAAGACGATGTTGCCTTGGCGAGCATTCCTAGAGGCAACAACAGACGGCGGCTGGTTCAACATCGACTCTATGATAAGCAGTGCACATTAGAGAGCTGCGTTAATGGTCCGAGTGGTACACTAGAGGATTGCTCAAAGATGGGGCAATTTATCATTTATCACAATTTTTTACGAAAAACCCACTACATAATGAACGACGGAAATGAGTGCCTAGTCGTAACAAATGATCTTTGCCGTTCTTGCCCATTATGAGCAGCAAAATTGCTAGATGGTGATATCTGCCCAGTGTTCGTCCCTACTAGTCTTCAAGCGCATGGCGATCATCAAGCCTTAGTGTTGAGCATAGTTAAGGTCGCCTCTCGCATTGGGCCTCTTGCGGTGATTAAACGGGTAGGGAGGAAATGCTAAAGTCCTTGAGACGCTTGTTGGAGTAGAAGCGCGAATTTACAGCTTTACACCTCACCTACACGACGACGCAACGTCGAAACGTTCAGGCCCTGTTGAATAAACGATTACACCTAGACATCTCGATTGACAGAGTACATTCTAGAAAATCATTTGAATTTAGCAAACGAAGTACAGCTACGCTGCTATGTGTACGTATAACGGTATACATAGGTCCATCTAACCGAGGCGCGCTGCAAGCAGCGCTACCTCGGCTATTCAGTTCAGTGGCCCGGCATGCTTCAGTTACCTTACCCTTTCAGCTTATATTTAGCTTTTAGCGTATCCTTGCCTCCGATTCAAAGTATTTTCAGCGACTTCGGCCAATTCCTTTCTTGCTTTTGAACCTATACGTGTCACAAACAAAATGGCGACGTTTTCTGATTCGCTCTTATTTAATGTTCCCTTCTTTCAGGGTTGCAAACGCATCTCTGAGTATCCGATCCCAAAGTCGAAGCTGAATGGTGTCTACGACATGTCATTCGTTAACTTGGGAGTCCTGGCTGGAAAGGATAAGGAGAGGTGTTGAAGTGCTGCATGCGTCGGGGAAAAAGAAGAGAGAAGAAAACGAGTGGATATGATTTGTGTTCAATTTGTTGTTCTAGCGATGAGAAATCTGTGAATGAAAGAAAAGACGCAAGTGTACGGAATCAAGAACGGAATGTGATGGCAAAGGACAGAAAATAGGAGAATTATATAAATAAAATATATATAATCAAAGAGAACGCAATAAGATGGAAAATATAAAGAATAAAAAGGAACTTGGGCATTAATGAACGACGTAGTGCCGCATATTTTCGAGCAGTGCAGAGAACCTCTATCGCTCCTCCAGAAGGCTGTCGTCGCACTCCAGTGGCTAATGTTCCTTCAGCACTACAGAGCAAGCGGCCTTGCTCCAGTGTTCATCAAGAATAAGAAACTGGGAGCGATGTGGCCTGCAAAAAGAACATCCCAGAATCTTTCTCAGTAATCGATGTTAGGTACAGAATGCCGTTTTCAGAGATCCTGTTTACAAGTCGTTACATTCACATTCAGTTTTCCGCACATTTTTTCTAGTTGCATGGTGTGGAGAGGAGCTTTCTTACGGTTTTTTATTACTGACCGGTTTTAACCAGAAGACATTGACAAAGGTATCCAACATGCCCTGCTCTCATTCTACACTATTCTACCGCCTGAAATTTGTGTAGGCGTCAGGAACTCTCAAATCTCAAGGAATCATTGAAATGACAAAACGTCGCGTCGCAGAAGAACTGAACCTACGACCTCGCCCGCGTGAAGCAGCGCCACTATCCACTGCGCCAACCGACCACATTGGATGGCAGCATGGCGTCAGAACTTTGCGCTCACGCGTACACACGTCTCTTTTCGACCACAGAATAGCAGTCTGAAAAAATTAACTATGGTTTTGGACGCCCCACACGGGGCCCTACATCATGAAAACTGCATCGCAAAAGCTCACCGCAAGTTTGGAGGCTCTACTTGTTAGGAGCATTTCGTTCTTAAGGGTAGAAGTGAAGTTTCTGACGCAATGAACTCTGCAGAACCAAACAATTCTCCTTTCCCTTCATTTTGAGCGAGCGTCCTTAGATCTTTGGGTTCAAGGACTCTGCACAAAGCAAACCCGTTTTCTACTTCTTCGAGGGTGGAGACTCTCACAATGGTATTCATTTTCGCTGTTCAGACATACGCGTTGATGCGAAATGCGTTGATAAGGAACAAGTCATAAAAAGAACTTGAGAAGAAGGGAGCTTAAACAGCATGGCTGTGATGATGTATCCATCTAGTAAGACCTACGTCAACGTTTAACTCGTCCATCTTCACCCTTACCAAGTAAACTGCCAGTTTCTAAACTCATTGATTATCACTTTTTCATTTGGTCCAAAACCGGTCCTCCGGTGGCTGCAAGGGGTATATAATTCCTTGGCAGTTCTATTTAAGAACGGTGGCGACCGCTGGCACCGCTTTTAGCCTTCTCTTCGTTCCGTAGTTCTATTCTCTTAACGAACGTACACACTTTGCTTTTGGTTCGCTATAGAGCTGAGGACAATAAGTACACCACGACACGACTACGAACTGTCTTTGTCCTGAATAACCATCCAGAGCAAAACTGAGCAGGCAGAGCACAGAAATCAGCCTTCCAAAACACTCTCTCGCCTACGCTGCTGAGGTTAATGTCACTAGATGGTAAAATTATGCATGTGGGTCTTGCTCATCCGCACGCGTCGTCCCTAACGCCCAGACTTCCCAACAGTTCCAGAGTCACCCGATCGTTAGACTTCACTTTTGGAGGCGAAGTTTATAACTTTGGCGTTCTCGATTATAGTATACTCAGCTCTCTGCCAATGAATACGAGCGTCCTCCCAGATAAAAAGGATACGTTTCATAAGAAAATAAAAAAAAATTTCTGCCAAAAAATGCCCCTCCTGGCTTTTTGAAAATCTATTACTACGGATAAAGGTCGGCATTGGTCATCGTTTGTGTGCTGACTCACGAATTCGACTTCAAAGTGATATCGTGGAGGCAACTTGAACGCGCATTTAATACCGCCCATAAGTAGTGTCACATTTCGCGACGGCATTGTTGAGAGCAGTGATTCTGGAAGACCGAGCACACCTCTAGCTTCAATCTCTGGGCCGTCGATTAGAGTTCAAAAATCTTACTAATTTTTACGCTATTCAGAAGTTGACCTAGTTACAGAGATATTCTTTCATTTATTTAAACAAAAATAATAAGTAATAAAGAAATAATAAAAATAAATATTCTTCATGGTGACACCGAAACTATTTCTAATTACCTTGCGCTGAATAAATTAATCCGTATTCGAAACAAACAATGTATTCAGAATCCTCATTGAATGGCCTTTACAAAAATCTGCGAAATATTTACGCGTTTTCGAGAAATATCTTCATTGACCTACATCTTGCCTAGTACGGCACACCTCCACTGGTCGCCATAGATAAATACACACACGCAGGATACGTTTTGCTAATGATTTGTACGGCCATAAAAAATTATTATAAGATCTCAATTTTCTCAGCGGATGTCTTTGGAGGGAAATCCGAACAGAGAACATTGAAATAGGTGTGCCTGCAGCAGTTGGCGCGGAAGGAGCCTCCATATGGGGTACCAATCGTTCAAAAGACAAACATGAATAAACGTAGTAGGAAGACAATTTATTAGGGAGTCCACGGAATGTCGCTTCGGACCGAAAAGTTAAATTCATACAAAGAAATTAAAACGAAACTTAATTCAGTAATATATTCTCCTCAATTATCAGCATCCTTTCCCCAACGTACACGCAGAGAGTGGATCCCGTCTTTAAAGAAATGAGCTGGCCGCGAATCGAGGAAGTTGGTCACCCAAATCCGGATTTCGTCGTAGTCGGCGAACTTCATCCCAACCAAGGCGTGCTGCACTGAGAGGAAAGTGTGCAATAGTCGGATGGGGAGATGTCAGGACTGTATGGCGGATGTGGCAAAACCTTCCAACCAAGTTCTTCAATTTTCTGCTGAACGACTTTTGCGATTTGAGGCCTCGCATGAGCATGGAGCAAGTTGGTAGAGGATGTGTCAACTCGATTTGGATTTAAATTTGGAGCAGGATTTGTTGAGTAGGATTTGGAGCAGACAAGCTCTACTGCACGCTCCCGAGTCTGATCTTGTCGGATCAGCTTCAACGGCAGTCTGTGAAAGGTTGCTATCCAGGACAGGCGCCTGTCTCCCATGCTTTTCTTCTCCAAGGCTTTCGTCGCCGGTGGCAAAACGCTGAAACCACCTCTGGCATTGTCTTTTGAGAACGATATATTCGCTTAATGCAGCTATCAACGAGCGATGCGATTTCGCAGCGGATTAATTCAATTTGAAGTCGTAGAGCAGGCACGCGCGCACAATCATTTTTCGCTCCATTGTAGTCTGAAGACTATAATTTCTGAAACCGATGAGGGAATAATGTAGGAAAAACAGGAAATGTAGAAGATGAAACGCCGCGAAAAAAAACCCTAAGTGAGCTCACAACCGATGTGAATTGTGAATAGGAGGCCACAATATATGCGACATTCCGTGTGGGACAACCTAATACCTTATCAATATGACATAGAAGTGTGTCCACGAAGTCATGCTGACCATTATAGTTGCGCTCATTCGACTATTCGAACAACTATTCGAATAGATCCAGGTTTTCGAATACTCGAAACTTCCTGATTTTCGATTTCCGTTCAAAATCGATTACTCAAAAACCAGGAAGATTCGAATTCGAATAATGAAATAAATAAATAAAATAACGTATTAAATAAATTATTCGAATAATTATCGAATAATCGGAAAAACACAACTATACCGACCATTTAACTTTATTGATTGCTCTTGGCCTTTGTATGCGTTTTCTCTCGACACTTTTCATTTTGAACTGAGCATTTTCTAATTTGAGAACGGATAGAAGTCTTGCAGACAAGATCGAGCGTATCTAACGTTTAAAAAGACGGCTAAGTGGAGTGGATTATATTTTGTATATTATATATATGTATGTATTATTATATGTATATTCTATCTTTTATTTTATATTTTGGAGATATTTTTCATTTTTTATTTATACTATATAAGACCATCGTCGTAATGTCTTGAAAAAACGACTTCACCTCTTGAATAAGCGCACGATTCCTCCTGCTTCACCTCAGGCAAGTTAACGCATTTCTTATTAAAATGATGTGTGGATAACTGCTCATTGCTTTCAAGAATCGTTGTAAGGACTGCAACTGTTTACACTCTTATAATTCATGATTTAAAAGGCAGTCACAATCGGATAAACACCCTGGAACTCTTCACTGCCTTACTTGATGTGAATAGAGTCTACACCATTAAACAAATGAACATTTGAATGTCCTGAACGAGTGCACTGCGCAACTTCAAGCAAAAGATACTTTGTATCAAGAAACTTTGAAACGGACCTAACAATTTTTTTTAGCCAAGGGCCATAGTCAGCGTACGCATTCTTACTTAGGATAGCCGTTGTATGATCTTCTGAATGAAAATCTTTAAAAGGCAAAAGATTGACTTTGTTTTTGTTAAGTAGCATCTATTTTATCGTTAGGTAGGCTTACCCTTTCCTCAAAAGAGTGGACGGTTAAAATTGAATACTATTTAAAGTGAATATGGCATACATATAGGAGTAAAATAAGTCGTAGGTACTGTATTAGTGCTTAGTTAGTGGCAATAATATAGCGTTGTTGAACGCTCCTCTTCTTCTTCTTCTTCTTCTTCTTCAGCGTTTGTTCCGCTTTCTTGCGGGATCCGCTTTCCGGGAATACTGGCGCCGCTTTTCCCGATCAAATGCCTGATCAGGGTGTAGCCTAGCCATCTTCAAGTCCTGGTGCAGCGAATCAAGCCAGCGCTGCTTTGGTCTCTCTCGTGGCCGCTTTCCGGGCACCTCGAAGTTAAGGCCAGTCTTTCGGACAGTGTCACCGCTTGCGCGAAGAACATGGCCGTACCATCTCAGACGAGCTTCACGCAATGCTATCGGGGTGACACCAAATGCCGAATGGTGTCGTTGCGCACACGGTCCAAACTCGTAACTCCGGCCGTCCATCGCAGCATCTTCGTTTCCATTACGCTGAGGCGCCTTTCAATTTTTTTGGCAACGTGCCAGCACTCAGCTCCGTAAATAGCTACAGGTCGAACGACTGCTCTGTAGATCTTCGATTTAAGCCGCTCTGGTATCTTCTTGTCGCAGAGCACTCCCGTCAGAGAGCGCCACTTGGACCACGTTCCACTCACGTGTGAATTGGCTTCAACCTGTAGACCGCCATCGGACGCGATTGCTGATCCCAAGTACTTGACTACCGAAGTACGTGGCAGCTCAATGCCGTTTACCTTAATGGAGCTGGACTCATCTTCGTCAGTCGTCAAATACTTGGTTTTTCTGACATTAAGTATGAGTCCAAATCTCTCCAAGCGATTCGCACCAAGCTTGTACCTGCCGCTGGAGTTCAACTTTATCTTCGCAAGCGAGCATTACATCGTCAGCATAAAGCAACGTCCAATGGGCTGGCCGCTGAAGATCACGTGATATGGCATCCATAACGACGATGAAGAGCAATGGGGAGAGGGGAGAACCTTGATGTACTCCGACAGAGATGGGAAACTCCATCAACGTTCCTGCTGGCGCTTGGCCTCTACTCCTCGGACAAGAGTAGAGTAGCCGCACACACTCAATAAGCTCTTCGGGAACATTATGCTGTCTTAAAGCATACCATATCACTTCACGCGGAACGCGATCGAAGGCCTTCTCCAAGTCGAGGAAGGCAACATGCACCGGCTTCTGTTTCTCGCGGTGCTTTTCTATAAGTAGACGAACGGAGTGTATGGCATCGATGGTGCCATACCCAGGTACAAAACCACACTGGTTGGTAGAAAGCTGGACGACGTTACGAATGCGTCCATTAGCAATTCGCTCAAAGATTTCATGCTATGCGAAAGCAAACGAATTGGACGGTAGCTTGTGCAGTCTGCCGGACTGCCGTTCTTCTTAAAAATCGGAATCTTCGTGCTTATCTGACAACTATCAGGCACTTTCTTCTCCGCAGCCACCTGGTTGAACAACATCGTCAGCCACTCAGCTCGGTACCACGATTTGGACTTTCACAAATCGGCCGCCAGATCATCAGGGCCCGTTGCCTTGCCTGGCTTCATCTTCCTTAAAGCCGCTTCTGTTTCCTCAACAGTGATCTTGTGAACGGGACCGTACACGGGAGGAGCAGAGGGAATGGCTGGATGGGCAAAGGCTACCGTCGAGATTTCCTCGGAGTAGTTTTGCCAACGATTCAAGGCCATTTTGCGGTCCATTAGGAGATAGCCATTCTCATCGTTGATGCCAAAGAACTTTTCAACATCCTCGGTCTGGCAATGACGGAACTTGGCGAGTCGATAAAGAAATCGCTCACCATCGCGCAACTCAAGTCTCTCGTTGGCATCATCATAATGAGCGGCTCTTGCAACAGCCACTGCCCTCTTGGCCGATTTCTTCGCCTCCTGATACAAGCGCCATTTCTCGGCTGCCTTGTCGCTGAAGAATGCATGGTATAACCTCTTCTTCTCACGGACTTTTTCCTTAACATCGTTAGTCCACAGCCATGACTGCCTGTCGACCTTACGCCGTCCCGGTTTCGTAGTGCCAAGTTCGGAGCGTGCAGCATCTAGTATGGCTTCGGTGGCACCCCGCCAGGTTTCTTCGACGGTCGTGACCGTCGGCAACCAAATGCGAAATGTCACAGCTGCTTCATTCTCCTTCAATCGCCACCACTTAATTCTTGGTGGTCCGCAACGCTCGATCTACTCAGTGCACAGAGGAGCGATCTTCATAGTGCAGATCAGCGGTCGATGTTGCGTGGCGACTGTCTCGTACGGCACGATCTTCGCATCAGTGACTAGCCCTTGGTCTCGATTTCTCATAAGGACAAAATCGATTTGCGTTTTAGTGTTCCCGCTATTAAACGAGATGAGGTGGGAGGCACATTTTCAAAACTTCGTGTTCACGATGGTGAGATCGTGCGACTCTGCATACTCAAGTATGCGCTCACCATCGACGTTACGTGACCCGTATCCGAAACCGCCATGACAGCAGTAACCGTCTTTTGTTGCTCCAACGTGACCATTAAGATCACCTGCAACAATAATTACGTCCAGTGACGGAACTTCTGCTGTCTTCTCATCAAGCAGCCTCCAAAACCCATCCTTGTCTCATTCGGAGCAACCAGGCTGCGGAGCATACGCAGAGAAGAGCTGATACTGCCGTTCAGCAGCGACAACGATCCTCATCGAGCGGTCGCTAAAACGCTCCACGCTTGCAGTCGCGTCTCGGAAGCGTTCGGAGACGATTATACCAACACCGCTGGTAGTCCTGGGGCTGCCACACAAAATGGCCTTAAAGCCTTGGCCTATGTCCCTTGACATGCTGCAGGACCACCTCGTCTCCTGCACCGCACTGAGGTCAACCTTTCTTCGCTCCAGTGCCTCTGCCAACTCAAAGGAGCGGCCCGACAACGCACCCACATTCAGCGTTGCCACGCGGGTCTTTCCTACGTTGCGGGACTTTTGGACTAACACAGTTGCCCCCCGATGCCGTCCTCGCATAAGGGACTCTCACATACTTCTCACACTCGCCGGGCTTTGCGAGTGCGCGTCGGCTCCCGCGGACGCCGTAGCATTATCTCGCGATACATGAAGCACCATCAACCACGTGATGTGACATGGGATCTCCATAGGCCAGTCTGTCACAAGGGCCTGTCGCCTGCACTCGAGTGTCTGTGTTCGGCTCGGCTCGCAAAAGCGGGCAGTTTCCAGTGGCACCACGTGGAGGAACGGACATCGCCACCGTTGTTGAACGCTCCCAGTGCATATTTATGTTTTTTGGGAAACATACGATGGTTTTGAAAGGTACTCTCAAAAATAGTTGCCGACTTGTGGTATCGTTCAACTTCAGTAGCGGCTCTTTAACCGCACGAGTGTTCCAAACGGGCTAACTTCTTAATTTAGGCTTCGAGTGTTCACGAAGACGTCTTCAGATGTGGTCCGTGTGGGTGGTTGTTGGCATAGTGGCCGTCGGAGTCAACTGCAAAATGCAAAGGATTACAGTGAAAGGAGTCGCAATGTGCAACAGGGAGAAAGTGAAGGGCGCTAAGGTGGAGCTGTGGGAACGCGACCCACGTAAGGCACCGAAACTACGGAATGCTAGAAGGCGACACAATCGCCATTTCATTTTAGTACATCGTTCAAAGTGGAGTGCTTCTCCAGAAAAAGTCTAGAAACTCTTCAAGTATTCCAGTTCAATATATAAATAGCTTCGTTACGTTTGCCATGTTTTCGTAAAGTTCCTTTGTTTAGAGATTTTTTTTGCAAATTTATTATTAGGCTTGTCATTAGCCTTCACC
This sequence comes from Heligmosomoides polygyrus polygyrus, assembly GCA_947396885.1. NCBI lineage: Eukaryota > Metazoa > Nematoda > Chromadorea > Rhabditida > Heligmosomidae > Heligmosomoides > Heligmosomoides polygyrus. The sequence goes on along the minus strand of OX377201.1, from coordinate 29,587,600 downwards.
GTTCAGTCAACCCAGACGATCTCTTGAACACGGATACCACGTCGTGGAAAGGAGAGTTTGAAGTCAAAGGAGAACAGGACGAAATCGGCCCTATTGAACCATACCTCCTGATCACTCACTCATGCAGTGTCAAAAAGCGGGTCAGTTCTGTAGCTGCATCAGTCGATGTTAGAATATAAGAATAATGTTTTCCAACCGATTTACACATTTTCAGTACAGTGCATCGTCTTTCCCCATATTTCAAGCATGGGTTTTAATCTAATCTGTATTTTTAGCTCCCATTAGTGCCACTCGTTTTCATGTATAAAATGTACAGGTGCAAAACCAGTTGGCTGGAAGTGCCTTAACCTTTAGAAACCTTCTTGAGAAATGGAGGAATGCTTCTAGCCTTCCGACGTCGAAGACGAGCACCCATCTAGGTTCACAGTATCGTATCGTCGGAGACTGGAGGCGAATTGAAGAACAACTTTATTAAAGCGAATAACACGCACAACGAATACAAGCACAAGTGTCTTTTGATATGAGGGAAAACAGGGCGGACCACATCAGGTGGCACAAGTTCTAAAGACGACCAGTCAACGAGCCAGGGCCAAAGTCATGGGTCCAACACCTCCATCCTAACAGAACCGCTAGGAGTGAGCTAAGCTTTCTTCTTGGTGTTGACTTGCAGGGGAATCAGGCTTAATTAGCCATTTTTAGTGGCTTATTCGACGAGAGAACGTGTCTGTAGGTTGCATCGAAAGTCGATCTCAGTCCACTTCAGCATTCTGTTCCTTCATAAGCGTCTCGTCATTCAGGCGTGATAGTAATGGCTAATCTAGTTGATCCATGAGCGTTGCTTTCTCGCCAGAGCACATGATAGCAATTATGGAATGTGGTTGATTTGCTTGCTGTCTTCAAAGCAGTACGCCAACTTGGATGTCATAGAGACATTGTCCAAGATAAGATTTCACACATCCACGAGTCCATCTCGGGTAGCTGGCACGATAGTCGCGTAGCCACACACGAACATCCAGCTCGAGGATCTTCTTGCGTGCTCCGTGATGATCGTTGAACTGTGCATCCATCTTTGTACCCAAGATTTCGTGGTCGTCTCTGCGTACTTTAGCAGTGTGAGGTCAGAGCGTAGACGTCTCTCAAGGAAGGGCTCAGCTGTGATCTTCCGAACAACACAGGACATGTTAGTTGGATAAGAACGTAAGACACCCCGATTCGTTTCTCCGCTTCGGAGCTTGTATAGGCTCCGTTTAAAAGCGTTGGCAAAGCGTTCAGCTTGTCCATTAGACTGAGGATCAAATGGCGGTGAGCGAACATGCTTTATATCGTGCCTATATAGTAAACGCGCTTCTGGAAAGAGAATTCGCTGAATTGTGGCGGCGCTAACTGCACTCCGTTTTTGTTTCGAGTGTCCGCGTGTATTCCAGTTGCGAAAAGAGGAAGCAAAGTTCTTTGATTGTTGTGGAAGACGTCGTAGACGACATATCGAGAATCCCCGACCACTTGGAACAGGCGTCTACGATGACCAAGTAGCCTTGAGCGTTTCTTCGGCTACAGTGTCCGTTATTACAGATAGCCCATGTAGTAAACGCGCTGGAAAACAAATTGCGGCGTCAACGTTGATTTCGGCAATAACTCTGGTTTTATATAGCTGATTGAGTTTTGTATGACAGTGCACTCCAAACTGATCAACGCTTTTAGAGTCATAAGCTTGAAGAATTCAGTAAATGCCGCAGTCCATTGATCAAGAAACTCGATCATACAAAATCTCTCCCATTTCAGGGATGCAAACGCGAATCGGAATATCCTATACCAAAATCGAAGATAGACGGCGTCTACGATATGACGTTTGTGAATCTGAACGTTCTAGCCCAAAAAGACAAGGAGAAGTGCTGAGCTGTATGTCGATGTGATGAGAAGAATAAAGTTCATCAGACGGTCATCAATCACATAGCGATTCCTTGCGCCTTCGAGAATGCAGCACGTCATCGTAGACAGGCGCGGGTATTTTTCTTCCGATCGACTATCCTGGCAGAATTGGTTTCTGTACATCAGCTCTTCCAATTTTCTGGTTCATTGATGCATACCAAAACAGGGGTGTGCAGTTTTGTGATATATTAGAGTGGGCCAAAAGTAATGAGATTCATCATGCCGTGCTCACATATGTCGTGACTGGAGCCGGTTTCATGCTTCTCGTATTTGTATGTTTGTTTGCTACTTACTGAAGGCTATCTGAAAAGTAACCACTTTCGAACTTTCTAGAAGCATTCCAAAACCCCAGTCTGTCTCATGCCGAAACCCCAGTCAGAGTCGACCTGTGTCGCGCAAATCTCGCCCAATTCCCAATCCCGAGCAGCCTGGACTCAATAGTCACGTAAGATGAGAAGTACGTCTTCTAACCCTGCCATGCAGCGAGTCCGGGTGAGGCCTGGTGACCTGCTACCGATCTTCGTTTGCCGGGATGTTATATACGGCGAAATGCACCTTCTGAGCTTTTGAGTCTGCGCCTATACATAGACCGGTATACTGGAAGCTGTTTTCCAAGAGCATGACGGTTGACTCCAAGGCCATGGTGAACGAAATAGAAGAGATGGATCGGCGACTTGCACTTATTCGGTCTCAGCGCTTCAAGAAGATCCTCTTCTTCGACAACGCCGCATCTATCGGGAAAAGTGACCACGGATGAGCTCGTTCACAGGCCTCATCCACCTTATTCGCCGGACATCTCTCCATGCGACTACCCCTATTTCTTGAGCCTACAGGACTTCATGGTCGGAGGGGACACAAGGGCCCAAGCAGACCTCGACTACCATAACGAGCAGTGGATCAGCACCAGGCCCAAGCAATTCTGGAAGGATGGGATCAGGATGTTTGCTGATCGATGGCAGCAAGGTCATCGATCTTAATGGCGGATATATTCCTCAGCACTGTTGAGTTTAATTGAGTTATAAAGAGATAAAGAAGTTTGTTGAATTTGTCTCATTACTTTTGCCCACCCTAATAGAACCGGCCGATTTTACTCGTACATCACAGACTTTTGCGATACGATTTTCAAGAACGCGTCTTGCAGGTAATGCATGACTAATCGTGAAACCTATTACATTTGCTTTATAACAGCCAAGGTCGATACACATAACGACAGAGGTAGAGGCTCATGACCAGGGATGTGCGGAAATTTTTATGGAAAATGTGGAAGACGAAAGACGGAACGGAAACGCTCAAAAATGGCCGGAAGCCGGAATACGAAACGCGGAAACGGAAATGACACATGTTCGCCATTTTTTTAAGTGCATCTGAAACGGCGTCAGAAGAGCTTCTATAGCACTTTTTCTTGCTCAGAACTTGGTGAGCAGCAGAATCTTTCAAAGTGTAATGCTCGTCCTCATCATAACATAACATAAGGAAGCATGAATTCATAATATTGTTATGATAACTTTTTAGCTATGGCTAGAGCAATAAACGAAAACAAATTCAGGGTCTTATCTCATTATTTCTCGCCATTTGAGCCTGCAGTTTTTCCGTATCTAGTTCCCGCGACGGGTTTTTCGCTGACTTTCTTGATGCTGGTATTTTTGGACGGTAGACTTAACCGACTTAATCACTTGAGGTTACTTACAAACCCGCACTAAAAAAACTCACTCTGTAAAGTTTAAAACTAGAATAGCCACCTAGATTATTTTCCGACCAGGAAAGAGATTCCTATGAACATTTTTAGAAACCTGCGTCACATGGACGATGTGGTGACTGCACAGATATCTGCATATTCAACATTAGCAGTTACTTTGTAATCACCAAAACTAGTACTCAGAATTGATTCTGGGATCTAGATAATAACTTGATGACTGACTAGTCATGGTGGGTCCACAGTTCCACAGGAATATTCAGTCTGTGCCAGCCTAGAAACCCTGCACTCAAGGTGACACAGCTGGACAGTTCCTAGTAGACATGGGATCCGAATCATGCATTTTCGGATATCCGGCCGGATTTCTCCGGTTTCGGATTATCCGAAATCCGGCTCGGTTGGAAATTGCCCTCATCTGAATCATCCGAAGATCCGGGGTTTCTAAAATTGTCCTCATCTGAATCATCCGAAGATCCGGGGTTTTCAAAAATTGCCCTCGTCTGAATCATCCGAATATCCGGGGTTCTGAAAAACGCAATGATTCGGATAAAATCGGATAAAAATCGGATAACAGGAGGTTAGCGCGCCTTGCTGGCAAACAATGCACCATTGATAACCTGACTTTTTCGGGCAAATGTGCAATCATTTGGTGGGAATTCTTTCACAAGGGAAGGGTCTGATAGCGTATATCTGAACGAGGAGAGGGAGTCATCCTATTAAATAGGAATAATCGCCACCCCTCAATTAGCATAAAATGGGTTTCATTTTTGCCAAGTCGTTAAACCCAAGGAGTGGGGGTTCTTGATGTCACAATTGAACGGCGCATCACGAATTTGGGTTCTTGTACGACCGCGATGCCTCTGCCGGCAAGCAGCTCGGAGCGCAATGGGTAGTAACGATGCATCATGGGAGGAAGGTCGGGGGTTCGATCCTCGTGCGCTGCTGCATTCCTGCTTTTTAAATGATTGGTTGTGATTTGGGGGTTCTGACGTCTATACAATTTCCAGATGTTTTCTGCGCACTTTCCAGCTGCATGCTGTGGTACTCAACAGGATGATGCATAAATATTCAACACCAGTGATACACAGGTACAACGTGCATAAAGCAGCACTGGACACAATGGGCAGGGTATAAATGCTGCAGGCTCCTCTCAATCTGTTTCCATACATCGGCCAATGACCTCGGGTGAAACCATCCTGCTCGGATTTTCAAAGGAAACCATGATGTGAGGTCACAAGTGGTTAAAACGAGAAAGTCTGTGGATCCCGGAATTTGACCTTAACGGCATCAATACACTCTTTCTCTCATCTTTGCCTGTCATCTGGAAATCAGAGATCTGCTGGAGGTTCTTTAAAACCTAACACCAACAAAGTCGCCGATGCTCGAGTGGTGATCCACCTGCTCACGTTGAAGTGTGGTCCACCTTTAGATAAGCAGCCTTCATGGAAATGACACCAACCTGACCGAACGGATGGCTAGTACACCCAAGGACTTCGAAGCACGTCAACTTGAAGTTAACAAAGACGAACGGCCGGAAGTGGTGGAAAACCAGAAGAAGGTTGGGATCAGCAAAATGAACTGATAGACGTGGAAAGGCTGGCAAGCAGTGGGCATATGATAACGTTTAAGTAGGTATAAGTTTCGGCTGGAACTCTTGTTTCAGAGGAAAAGGAACGTCATCAGTTGGATTTCGCCTATGGAGCCGATCTCATTTGTTCATATATGGAAGCAAACTGTGAGGAGCCAGTAGCCTTTATGCGCTGCTCGTATTGTGACCAGTGCTTATGTTCCATGCACTTTGTGTCTGTGTATCACTGATGTTAAACGTTCATGCATCGTTATGTTGAACAGCTTTCCAATTGAGTTTTGGTTTAAGGTCAGTAATAAACAAGTGGCAACAAATTTGCTCTCCACGGCATACCTCTGGAAACACTGCGCAGCAAACATCTAAAATGATGCAGATGCCAGAATCGCTCAAATCAAACAATAAGTTGAAATGCAAAGATGCAGCAGCGCAGAAAAGTCGAATCCTCTACCTCTCTCTCATGGAGCAACGTCGCTATCCACTGCGCTACGAGCCGCTTCCCGCCGGCGGCATTGCGGGCGTACAAGACTCCCGAACTCGTGAGGCGCCGATTCCACTGTAACTTCAA
>OX377201.1:29436661-29581628 GCA_947396885.1 Heligmosomoides polygyrus polygyrus | reverse complement strand
AACGACGTTCCGAGCTTCGTCGACGTTCGAAGATCAGAGGTGTTGTTGCATGGGTCAAGTCGTCGAAAACTAGATGTGCCGGCCACGTAATGCGCTTCGCAGACGGAAGAGAGCCTTCACCGACTGCGTTCCGCGGGATGTTAAGGGAACACCAGGACACCCTCGTTGTTCGGAACTCTTCGCAAACCCCTGAACGAACGATATGGCGCTTTTTGTGCCCCTCGAGTGAGGAGGATCCATTGCGGCTCTAAGGCACACGGTGGAGACGAAGGAAAACGCTGCTGGTGCTCGCCTAAACAACCTGGTGAGCAATGGGACGAGAGGCAACAAGCGACAGGTGCTGCCAACATAAACTATTCCATTCCTGAAACCACTTTAAATCGTACACCCTTCAAGCAAACGTAAACGAATCTAATCCCAAATTAGACACTTTTTAGCAATGTCAATGTAACACTTTGTTTTGAAAAACTTGTATTCGAAAACTCCTGCATTGGGTTGCTAAAGAAACAAAACTGTGCTACCTTGGCTAGTTGACGCACTCGAAATCACAACAACCTACTCAAAAAGTGTAGACATTTTTTCTACGACACTCTGTAAAGGTGAGTTCCTAATTTCAAAAAAAATGTGAAAAACGAAAGCTCCCACTTGATCAAACCATATCCATTTCTACTTTAGATACACTGAATTATGCTTTCAAAATGTTCTTTACGTTTAAACAGGCATCAATGAATTCTCCTTGGTATAAGTGTGTACCTTGGCAGTTAAGCCTCTATTCAGACAGTCGGTCTGAGGAACCGCTCAGTACCGCACACACAGCTCAAGAATGCCTAGTGCCCCGGGCGGTCGCCTCTTATGGCCGATGGCGGAGGGAAGCCACGCGGCCGGCGGGCTCGGCCGCGGAGCACTGGAGACACGGCCGGGCGCTTCGCGTTTGCTGCGAAGACGTTACCAGACGTGTCTGCCTCGCATCTGTAAAACTAAAGGTGTGCTGTTAAGCCACCATAAAATAAGAGCCTAAAATGTTAACTACCTCTTATAGCCATGGCTTCGTGTTTGTCCTTGAAATTTACTTGATAAGCGTGATGTAGATGTATTCAGCTACTACTACTCTAAAGATTAAGCAATTCATAAAAAATTAAGTAGGTCAAATAGGCCCGTGTGGCACAGTGGGATGAGATGCCGACGATTGCGTTTGCCAGGTTAAAGGTTAGGGTTTCTCGCCCAGGCCAACTAAGCCTTCCATCCCTTTGGAGTTGCTGAGTTGGTATCAGACTCGCCTGGGAAAAATAAGGTGCTGACCTGTTTATCTGATGGCCACCTCAAATCATTGTGTAGGCCAAATATGCGCTTTCATGGCAGTAACGGAATGCTTGGCCATCACATATAGGATTGATCAGTTCCGTCCTTTATCCTTTTTTTTATTCAAGTTGGTTAATGTTGATGTGTCTTGAACAACTGATTAGCATTTGGAGTTAGCTGACAGAATTCGAAATATTAAGCGCAAATGAGAATTTAATACAGCAGTGAAGCTCTTCTCGGCTGAATGTCTTCCATCTTAACAAAAACGATGATGGAGGTTCCACAAAGTGAACAAGGAATCTCACATGTAACAAATGACACCTCACATTTTACAGCCGGCATTACAGCGAATGCATTGATTTCTTCGATATTCCCATCACTCTTCTGGAAAAGAAGACGAGAGGTCGGAGAGGCAATTTATCAGAACTCGCACTCCTCCTTGGTCCACATTCGTGTCCGCTTCCTGTATTGAAAAGAATCGTCAACTCTTGGTAATGATTATATCTTCATTAATTCTTCGTATGTATATCGTTCCCTAGTAAGTGTAAAATTGTTGTAATGTGTAGTATACTATGTCGCCTTGCAAAGCAGGAAATCTTTTGTTCCGATTTTTCTCTAGCTCATATCGACTTCAGGTTTTGAGTCAGGTTGTAGCATTTTTGATTGACAGTAGTGGCACATATAAATTATGATAACTGCTTTGGAGCAGTTACGTTTAAACTCTGCATTACGGAAAATTTCAGAGCCGTTCTAGTTCTTTCACCCTTCCACGTCAAGCAAATCCGTTCTGCCCGGATCCCTAAGCATTTTACTTTTCATCTCGAGATTTAACATCGTGGTGGAAGCTTGAATGCGTTTGAATATTTCTGAGTGCAACGACTTGCGGTGGGCGGACGTCATACATGTGAAAGCAATGGTTTGTCCTTGCCAGACAAGTCTGCTGTCAATCCTTCAACCCTTCGAAGAGTGGGAGAAATGGAGGATGGGGTTGGACTGGGCGCTATCCATGATAAAAGCCTCGCATCGGGTGCGCGATATGAGAAACTGAAGGCAAGCGATCGTCTGTTAATGAACGGCCGCATTGTGAAGCATTGCTTCTCCTCCTCATCATCATCACTCTGGATTACGGGAACGAATTCTTCGAAAGATTGCCTTTCTCAGACTCTGAGAGGGCCAAATCGGTATTGAACCACAAACCACATTTAACCAGATTCATCAACCGCTTACCGGTCGGTAACGGTATATTGGTTGTCGCATCACTATCTCTGTACGTCTCTGGATCACTTACAACGGCCGATATGGTGAATCCACCGTGAGATGATAGAGGCGGTATCGTTGATGATTCTGGCCCTTGAACTCCAAAATGCGAACTCCATAATGTCCAGTAGGAAGCCAAGCCGTGATGCTTCCCGCGACTACCTACGGGAGAAAATCCTTGGAAACCTGTAGAGCTGTGTTTTCCTTACAGCCAAAACCTTAGCATTAAGACCGGAGGAGTGACCTATTATAAGCAAAATATCTTGTTCTTGGAGTATGAAAAGATGCCTCCGCATTTGTCTCACACTGAAAACCGCAGTGTGTTCTTCAAACTGGTTCTTTCCGTAAACCTCTTCGTTCTTCTTCTTCAGCGTTTGTCCTGCTTCGTCGCGGGTCCGCTCTTCTGGTGTCGTGAGCCACCTTTCCCGATCTGGCGCTTGCTCAGGGTGGACGTCAGTCACTTTCATGTCGATGCGTAACGTGTCCCACCAACGCTGCTTCTGGCGTCCTCTAGGCAAACCTCTTCGTTCTGACGTGGTCAGCGAAAGACGGTTTCTGTGTTTAGCGAACTTATAAAGAAGCTCTAGCTTTATCGCTGCCGTTTTTTGCGGAGGATAGGGGGAATATTGTATGATGGGGACATGAGTTTGAGGGAACGGTAGAGCTTAACGAAGACTTTCTTAAAAATTGGGAGCGGTCATCCCAACCTACTTCTTCGAACGTTGAGCGTACTAATACTTATGAACTGCGGTGGCAATGCTTGTCTTAACCTGCTCCGTAAATATTGGTCTGTGCCAAAAGTTACTGTGGCAGAGGTCTGCATCACCACCACAAGCTTCTCAAAAATGTTGCTGTCTCTGAAGAAGCATCATTCTGAAATCTTGATGCAGATATCCTTTTCGAAACAAGTAGAGGTCTTTTCTATGCAAATAGGTTTCTGGTTCGTGTTAGGTTTATGAATTAGTTTGAAGCAAAATTACCACCACTACTCGAAACTAGCGAACAAAGCTAAAAATACAACTCAGTGCTTTCGGTATCTGTGTTTCATTCTAGATGCACACTTTGTTGTTCACTATTAGAACATTTTTAAAGAATTTAACCAACTTTAGTTTCAATTAACTTGACTGGAGTTCCTCGTTTAAAATCAATAGGAGAGGTAATATTACTAATACTGAGAATCAAGGAAATATCCTCCACTAGTCCGTTTTGTTTTCTGCGGCCAAGAGCACAAGCGTTAGAAAACACTTTTCAACAACATTATTCGTTGGTAGGATTCTTGTAGAGATAATGAACTTCAGTTCCTAAATACAATACAGCAGATACCGCAGAGATCCGGACGCGCCTCGTTGCGAAGTTGACACCGAAACTGGCAACCGGAGGAGTCCCATAATCATTTTTCCTGAATACGTTCAGATCGATATGAATCAACTTTTTTCATTGAGGAAATTTATCAATGAATAGAGGCTGAGCGAGACGATATGGGGACAAATTGTACCAGTCTCTGGCTAACTTTTTGCAACCAAATCCATAGACTGCGCCGCTGTAGAACAGCTATTGAAGCACAAATCACAATCACAACTTTATCGCTTATTGGAAGGAAGGTCACTACGTGTTATTCCATAACATTGCCTACTTTGAAGGCCATTTCTTCGAGACCTATCGCTGCTCTAGTGTGGGGGGATTCCTCACAAGCAAACCTCCTTTTATTAGGTTGGTGCTAAAGAAATGAAGGTTTTTTTGTTTCATTGGTTTCGACTTTTCAAGTAGACTAAGATTTTCCCTAAGGTGTGATATATTTTTGAAAAGCTTATGATAAGCACTTTCTAAATATGTGTGTAAAATTAAACTCGATTCGCTTATTTAAAAAATAATTTGGTTTTTATTTTCAGATATCTAAACGCGATTTTCGGCAAATTTACTTCCACGAGTTGAAACTGGGCCGTGCTTCCGTTCAACCCGCTCAAAAAATCAACAAGGTATAGTAATAATCTTGGTTATCCAGCCTCTGGTCATGACTCGAAATCAATTCATCTCGCATATTTATCTGCGATAATCCACAAAGCACGGAACGACAAGCCGGAACATGACTCGGCACAAGAGAAAACATGTCGACAACACATAACGGGAGATCACTGGGCACCGGAGTGGGGACGAATGCCGGCGTGGTCGGCGGAAGGAGCCGAAGCACCGCGTTGAAGGGCTGGCCGGGTCCCTGGGTGCAGTCGCGCGTCCCTCAACCGTCCGGGTGGCAGTCCTCGCGAGTCCTTTGTCCTCGCTTATATAGGTCCGTCCTCCTCAAGTCCGTGCCTGAAACAAGGAAGGGCAAGGGGCCGCGACGTTTCGAAAGATACGGCCAGCAAAGAGAGAGGCAACACGGGGGTAAAATGTCAAAACGGGACTCACCACACCGATTCCTCCTTCGTCCCTTACATCTTCCCCTTTTCGCGAAGTCCGTCCTCGGACTTAATACTTAATTGCGGCGGGGATAGTCTTCTCGAAGAAGCACATTTCAGCCAGAACTCTATTGAAGCGACACCATGTGATGATTTGTTCCCATAGTGGTATGACTTGAAGCGACGAGAGGCATCCTATGACGAACATTCCGTCTCGAGCCCGGGATAGCGCGACGTTGAGGCGCTTAGGGTCTGCAAAAAACGAATGGTTGGCGTCTTTGTCGATATGAGTCCGTGTGGTACACACAATCACAATAGATTTTTCCGATCCCTGTGCACTGTCGACCGTAGCGACGGCCACCTCGGTATCGCGCAGCACAGCTTCACATAGATATTTTTGGTCACGATAGAGGCATATGACCATAATGTCCTCAGCGCGGACTCCTTTTGCTTTTAAAAGGCACACTAGGACGCGCACCGCGTTTGCCTCGATGTCGTTGCTGTATGACCCAGTAACGGATCTAACCGCGTGACCTCTCACGTTCACGACTGCGAGTGGAATCTCGGGGTTCGTCAGTTTCACACGCGACAGCAGATTTTGGCGTAATTCTACTGGTGTGCCGCACCGCAAAGCGTCGCCGTAAAAGAACTTAGAATTGAGGCGCATGAGGCCCGCGTGCGGACGGTACACCGTCCGGATGGTGCAGACTGGAGCGTTGCCCCTGCGGTGGGCGACATCCAGCACCGACTGTGAGCAGAGAGCTACCGCCTTGGGGACGTTGTGGACGCCTACATACGGTGGTAATTGCTTACTATCACCCACGAGGGTGTAGCAAGCATACTGAAAGCGCGAGAGAAGTGCAATGAATGTGGCCTCTGGAATCATTGATGCTTCATCTAAAAGCACCGCACTCCATTCCCGTGAGGGGCGACGCCAAAGGCCCTTGCGTATAGTTAAATTTATGGCGGAGGAAATTGCACAGAGGAACACATTGGGTTTGTAGATCCGAATAAAGGCGCGGGTCAGCTTCTTAATACGTGTGGAGGCATAACGCTCCAGGAATAAAAGGCGCTTGTGCTCCCGCGTAGCGACTCCCCTCTCCTCGCCAGTGAATACGAATTCCCTGAGGGCGTTACGATGTTCCGCAAACTCCTCAAACATTGCTAGATCATTTTTAGACAGAACTTCTCCATGGGTGCTTGGAAGATTCTCCATGAGTGTAGCCATGTTAAAGGGTTCATTATGAGCGGCGTCCTGCGAGAGTAGCTCGCTGACATAGCGCACAGGACGTATTCTGTCCGAGTTAAGCTCTCCTATTTTTGCGCATATTACATCTAACGCGCTGTTTTGAACCGCGGCTACCAGCACGGTTTGACCCCTTTTTACCACTTCTTCGGCCATGACTGCCGTGCATAAAGACTTGCCGGCCCCGTATGCGCTGTCAATGATTAGGACAGGGCTCTGCCGATTGAACCAGTTTACGGCATTGACTTGGTCTGCGTTGAGCTCTACGTCGTTTCCTGAGACGTTGACAGTTATGGAGGTGCGCTCTTCTACCTGCTGGGCCAATATATCAGCGTCTCCTGCCAGTACTGCGCGAGCCGCCAGCCATGACGTCGTGTCCGGCTCGAAGGTGCTAGCCATTCGGCAGTTTTCTAGCATCGCCAACACAGGATTGGCGCGCTCTTCGACGCTGCTGAGTGAAGTCCCGACCGCCATACGACGGTGTGGTGTGCTCAACATGTACGACCGAAACCTGGTGGTGTCCTTGAGAAGGAGTTCCGCAGTGACCCCGACTCTTGTGTCTCCCATGACTAGGTGAATTATCCGGGCTTTAAGTATATCAGCCTGGTATGCTCCTTCAACGAAGCTACCCACCGCCCAACCCGATTTGCTACTAACGGGGATTTGAAACTCCACCTTAGCCGGGAAAGCATTTATATCAAGGGAAGTCCAGATTACATTATGTACTCGATGGTCGGACGCTTCTGCGACGCATGCCGCTATGGTCCCACAGGCAGTGCTGTAGAGGGGCTCCAGGAAGTGCATGACCTCCTTAGGACGAGACTCGAATAATGTGAAATCCGTGAGCTTGGCCTCGATTAAATCCTTATACGCCTGCTCTACAAGTCGCATGTGCCCTGGAACGGGAGGGGCGCTTGGGATGTACTGAATATCGGCTAGGAAAGCGTATATTTCTGCTGAGTTGTCCTTAGGCGTACACGCGAAGCGCATGTAGTCAATCTGTCGTGGTCTAAATAAGGCTACGATAAAGGAGTTATCGATGACTTGTTCAAACTCCTTAGGATCGCGAAACCGATTTTTGTTTGCGGTGACCAAGTAACGGTGACCTTGCATGCACAATTTGAATGTGCCGTTTTGCCTGGAAACCACCCTGATGACGAATCCAAGGGTATCCTTAAGTTCGCGATATACAAGGCCGAACTGAGCCACGCGCCATATGGTGGACTTCCGCGATAAAGTAGCTTCCTCCACGTTTGTGGGGGCTACCAGATAGGAGGTTTGGAACTTTACAGTTACGGCGAGGGAATACACCCAGACTAGATCACCGATAATAAGGCTACGGAGGTCGACTCCTCTTTTCCCAGTACGAATATTGATGCCGAACTGGTCGATCTGGATGGTATGGAGGTCCCACCGGTCGGGGAAGGGAAGCTCGATATGAGCTGCTTCTAGTCGTGCCCCGGAACCATACAAGGTTTTGACCCTATATAAGACAGGTAGGATACCCTTGTGGCGTTTTAACCCTCTTACGTAGGTGTGCTGTTCCTGAAGAGAAGCCTGGTCTACTAGGGGCATAGTTGGCAGCTCCCCTTCGCTCCTCTTTATACTTATAATGTTGTCGTAACTATTAAAACGACGAAAGTTTTCAATAGCCCTTGGACCAACCGCTTCCAAAATGGGTACCTCGTGACCCACCGTAGGTAATGGCTCTCCAGATGGGTGCAGGTGTAAGCCGCTGTACCCCGCAGCTGTTACTTTCTCATAGTTGCGAACATCCAGGTCGGAGTGATAATATTCACATTCCTGAATCTGTACCCTGGGCTCGAAGAAGGGAGCCCATGGGTGGGATGAAAACCGCTCAAACTTCACCGAAGGAGCGGTTTGCGGAACCTTATGTTTTAGTTCTCTAGAGGGGGCAACCACGGTTTTTTCTGCTGGTGGTGCCTCCTCGGGAACTGCTTCTTGGGAAAGAGTTGCTTTCTCGATAAGTGATGCCAGCGTCTCAGCCGCTGATTCACTATTTTTGAGTCGTTTCACGGCTGGTTGGCTGAAAGCTCCTGAACTAGACCCGGCAACGTTTTCATATTCGGTTTGGGGCGCTGATTCCTCAGAAGAGGTAATGAGCTGAGACACTGTTTGTATTGCACTGCCAGGTGGCATTTCTTCAGAAACAGTTTTGTTTGGGGCGGCAGATCCCTCCGAAGAGGTGATGAGCCTCGGTTTCTGCACTAGTTCTAATTTCACACCTTCCTCGTCAGAGTCGTATGAAATGAAGGTGAGAAACTGCTTCGACTCACCGCCCGCCGAAACGGGAGCGTTTACCGCTGCCGCCGGCGGTGGTGTCTCCTCCCCATCACCAGCATTTGAGAGCACGACGTCCATCGGTTCTTCATGAACGATGCCGTCAGAAACTGGCAGAGGAGGGCGGTCTTCTACTGCTAGGGGCGAGAGTCCCTCAGGTGAGGTAACGCTCTGAGCACTGTGAGAATCACTTGACATTTTTCTGAAATAGGTGAAAGTTTCTTTTTGGAGAGGCTTCATGAAACACACGACATATTAGCGATCTATGGCGGTAGGCGGAAATGATGAAATTGGAACTTGATATGAAAGGAAGATGCGTTTAAGTAATAGAGGAACAGATATCGCCGAAAATGGCGCCCGAGGGAAGCCGAGAATAGGAATTGTAGTCGTCGTGCAGCAAATAGAGAATGCGTCGTGGGAGCGAACTGAAAATTAAAGTAGTCGCGGAAAGGAAAAAATGTGTGTGAGGTTATGAAACTCATTGACGATTTCGAGGACGGAGATTATAGTGATGCGATGGACTCCCAGAGGCTGTATCCGTAGGGGATGCTATAGGTGCTTCCTCCCGTTGGTGGATGTAACCAGGGATATGCTCTTCAGGTAGTGCGTCTACGTAATCGTGCTCCTCCGGTACCGAAGGGAGGGTGGATGCTGGACCCGTGAGATCCACGACCTTTTTTATCTGATTTAGGTGAACACGACGGGGCTGGGACTGCGGCGACGTTATGCTCACAATCACCGCGTATGGATGGTCGACCTTCAGAACGCGAAATTGACCAATCCAGGGGAAGCATAACTTCCGTGCGAGCCCCGATTTGCTGGTATAATTGCGGAAAAACACCCGATCACCTTCGCAGATTGTAGAGGGGCGAGCTTTCTGGTCGTACACGCGCTTCATAGACGCCTTATATGTTCTGGCGTGCTCTGCTGCTTGATGCCACGCCAGTTGTAAAGCCGATACTAGTTGCGCTTTATAATCGTCCGTTTCCGAGGGGCCAGGGATTTGAGGTCGGGCTTCGGGCAATAGTATGCGATCTATGGTAAAAACAGGATCTCTACCAAACATTAAAAAGTATGGTGATTCACCGGTGGCTTCATTTATGGAGGTGTTGTAGCAAAATGCTACGCAGGGTATAAATAAATCCCAATCCTCCTGTTTTATATTGATAAATTTGGAGAGAATAGCTTGAAAAGTGCTGAAAGTTCTCTCCGTAGCGCCGTTTCCCATGGAATGATACGGAGTTGCAAAGCGGTGTTTGATGTGCAAAAGGTTGCAGAACTCCTGGTAAAAATGCGACGTAAAACTTGAAGCCTGATCGGAGACTAATTCAGTCATAGTGCCATATTTCAAGACGCATTCCGTCAGAAGTGCGTGGGCGATCGTATTAGCCCTCGCGTCGGGTAAGGGAACGGAGATTACGTACCGGGTGAACCAACAAACAATATTTAAAATGTATTTATTGCCGCGCTCCGTAGTTTTGAGTGGTCCGCATAAGTCCAGTCCTACTTTGGCGAACACTGCTTCGCTGTGCACGGGAATGAGGCGTTCGCGGAAATTTGGCTTCGGATTGCGGCGCATTTGACAGGTGAGACAGGAGTCACACCACTTTCGGATGTCACTGTGCACTGAATGCCAGTAGTATTTACGCAGGATTTTTGCAAGGGTCTTTTTCCATCCCATATGACCGCCGGAAAGAGCGCTGTTGTGATGAGCATCAAAAATCAGATTCTGCAGGTGCTTGGGGACTAATAAAACGGTGTGCGCGTTATTCTCCTCTTTTAGGAAATAGTGGAGACAATTGTCATTTTTAATAATGCACCTAGGCGCCATTTTTGCAGCCTGAGTTTTAATCGGTTCTGGTGTATCTATGGGTAATTCTG
Source organism: Heligmosomoides polygyrus polygyrus (assembly GCA_947396885.1). NCBI lineage: Eukaryota > Metazoa > Nematoda > Chromadorea > Rhabditida > Heligmosomidae > Heligmosomoides > Heligmosomoides polygyrus. The sequence continues at coordinate 29,571,251 of OX377201.1, read as the reverse complement.
AATCGGTTATAATACTTCGGAGACACTGCAGCAGGTTGTCCCTTTTCTGCTCATCAGCAAAGCTAATAAGGTCAGGGCTTCCGCTTACGTATGTGTTGAGTGAATACACTATGTGGGGCTCATCCGCCTCGAAAGCCATGGGTAGGCTGAGAGGGAACTCGATGATATCTCGTAGTTCCTTTTCAGGAGGGGAAACACTATCCTGGCTCTCGTATGCTCTAGAAAGTGCGTCGGCGACCGTGTTTTTTGAGCCTTTAATATGAATTACCTTAATATTATAGCTCTGCAATTCGATGAGCCAACGCGCTAAATTATCGTGGGTCTTGCTTTTGTTAAGAAGAAACGTCAATGGCTTATGATCGCTATGCAGTGTTACTTGTGCCATGCAAATATAAGGTTTAAACTGTCTAAGGGCGTAGATAATCGCTCCCAACTCGATTTGAACTGCGGGCCATCGGCGCTCAGTCTCAGTCAATGTTCTACTACAGTAAGCGACGGCATAAAACTGTTTTGAACCGACCTCGCTTTCCTGCATTAGAGCTCCAGCTTGAGCGACGCTGCTTGCATCGGTAAAGATGTGAAACGGCTTGTCGTAGTTCGGGTAGCCAAGAATAGGCTTCCTTAATAGTGCGTCTCTCAACTCCTGAAATGCAGCTTCTTGCGCTTCTGTCCACTGGAATTTTGTTTCTTTACGGGTCATTCTAGTTAGGGGTTCTGCTATGTTAGCGAAGTTGGGAATAAATTTGCGGAAAAAACCTACCATTCCGAGAAAACGCTTTATTTCTTTAGTATTACTAGGTCTAGGGAATTCCCGTACTGATTTCGTATTGGCTTCGGCTGGTGAGTAGCTGTCTTTACTGATGACATGACCCAGAAAAGTGATTTGCTGTCTTGCAAAAACACACTTTTTAGGGGAAGCTTTTTGGTTAAACTGCCGTAGTCGCATAAGAACTTTTTCAATAGACTGAAGGTGACTGCTGAAATCTTTGTTGTATATTAAAATATCGTCAATATACGTGAGGACCTTACCCTCTAGACCACCAAGGACCTTGGCCATTATGCGAGCAAAGTAGCTACCCGCGGATTTTAAACCAAAGGGGAGATGTGTCATTTGGTAGATTTTATTTTCCGTGATAACTCCACATTTGTAGCTACTTTCTTCGTCTAGGGGAAGCTGAAGATATCCACTAGCGAGGTCTAGTGTCGTGTAGAATCTATTGCCACCTATTTTTTCTAGGACATCATCTATGCGTGGAATAGGGTACGGGTCCGGCAGGGTTTCAGGTCACTTCATTAATTGGGCGTCTCATATCTAAACAAACTCTGAGTGAGTTGTCCTTCTTCCGAACTACGACCAAATTATGAACCCAGTGGGTGTGCGATTCCTTCATAACACCTGCTTTAAGGAGCATATTTATGTGTTTTTGAATTTCCTCGCGATATTTGGCGGGGACACGGTAAGGACGAACCTTACTAGGGGGGTCGTTAGTGGTATAGATATGTACCTTGCCAGCGGTGCAACTGCCGATATCGTATTGGTGACGCGAAAATACATCGGGATATTCATCGAGAAGCGCGCGTAGCTGACTGCGTTGCTCATTATTGAGGTCGCAATTATCCAGGTTGACTACGTAGGTTGGGTCTGCTTCATTCATTTCAGTGACGCAAGCTACGGGAGTATGCGCCGGTAGCGACCCTGCACTTCTACCAGTGGCTTTGTCCTCACGGACCTCCGACGCGTTCGCAATGCGAGCGCCCGCGTATAAAGTTTGCGGCTGGTTAGTCGGGTTACTCACCAGCAATCGTGGATTGGATGAATTGATTATTGCGGGAGCTACAATGAGGTCCCTCTGAGATAATTGTGCTGACTGCGAAACCAAGACTAAATCTTTGTCAGGGCTTACATTTTGCACAACACACGAGACGATTTGCTCCGAGTTAGGAGGAATTTGTAACGTGTCGCTAACGCGCACGGGAAAGTCATCGTCCCTTGAGTAGTTAGAGGAGGAATATATTTGTCCTAGAGGCAGCGTTACAGAGCCGAAAGAAACCGTTTTCGCCTTAAAGTCCATAATCATTTTCGGTAGTAATGAAAGTACGTCATTTCCTATTATTACTTCATAAGCGGAGTTGATATTAGGAACACATAGACCTTTTGTAAAGTGAACGACAGGAGTCAACTCAATGTTTGCAATTTTCATTCTTACTACTTTAGATCCGGCCATAGGAACTTGGGTGCCAGCCATACCTACTGCTTGTAGAGAAATAGGAGGATCGAGATGGAAAATACCGAGAGCTGAGCAGAGATCCTGGGCTGCTAACGTGATACTGGAGCCGGTGTCAACTAAAGCTGACACGCTAACTCCGTTGACGGTAATGCGGATATGAGCAGACATAGAGTGATCGGCAAGAGAGAGCGTGTAAACACGTGGGAATGAGGACCGTGGCTGGAGTTCCATAGATTCCTGGGGTGGGGTACTGTATCCCGTTTGCGATTGGTCGGCGCGTTGCAGGCCACGCCTCCTTGGCCTGCCTAAGTTAGCCACAAGTTGAAAAAGGGCACCCGGGCTTTGAAAAGAGGCATAAAGGATGATCAGCCGCAATAAAATGTTAAGAGTCACAAAAGAACAACATGCAATGACCCAGGGTTTATAAAGGAGTGATGCGACATATGAGAATGAATTGAAAGGGGAAATAAGTGAAGGAAAACCGTCAGGGGTTGAGTAGGCGTTATTCTGCGTGGTAGCAGCAATGTGCGCCTTAAGAGCCATTTCGTTGCCTTCGAATGCTGACCAAAGTTCCGTAAACTGCTGCTCCGGTACGAATTCGCTAATGTTAGTGATTACAAGGTTATGAAAGAGAGTAAGGGGTGGACGAAGTTCACTGGGAGGGCGATTAAAGGAATTATGGAGTACGGTAACTCTATCCCGTGGGACAGATTCATAAACGCCGGTCAACGGGAAGAATTTTGTCACGGTATTGTTAAAGGCGAATTCAAAGAAATTATCGTTAGAACATGGAATTGGAGCCGCCTCATGTGTGATAATATTAGTTAAAGGGTCGATAAAGGTATTCCAGCGAGATTTGTCCGGAAGAAATATTGAAATAGATGGAAGAGAAAAACAAGAAGAATTAAACGTGGTGAGTGCGTACATGGACGGTGAAAGGCTTGCACAGGCCTTTGTGCGCACGATATTACCACCAAGATATTTTGCTTCAATATCGGTGCGTTGTAGAATATTACGCATGGCCAAAGTTGGATTTGCAGAAATGGAAGAGACCAGAGACGCGCTTAAGGAATTTACGGACTTGCAGAGGGCGGCAATGGCATGGTGAAACGAGGCGCCTAAAGAAAGCTGCATGTTATCTTCGACAGCTAAGAGCTGCGCGGCTAACTGGTTTGTGGTTGCAAGTCCCACCTTCTGCCTCACTGAGACGCCCGCTTGCCGTTTGGGACGAGGATACGGAAAAGATTCAATAGCATAACCTTGATCGGTAGGAATAAGAGAGTGACCACAATCGGAAACTGGCGGAGATGAGAGTGCGAACGATAGAGCAAATTCTTTAGAATCACTGAGCCACACCCTGTCGGCGAGCGTACCCTTCATCGAACTAACGTAAACATACTGGCAAGTCTCCTGCGAGTCGGGCGTCCATATGACCGCAGCTCCAGAGGCCATCGAACATTGCCCGTCCTTGTATAAGCATCCATTCAAGGGTCCGATGGAACTTTCCATTGATGTTGAGCCGTGGTAGGCGTATACCGTTGCCTGGAAAACAACGCAATTAGATACCGACGTAGTATAATCAGAGCAGCAATGGAAAGGAGCCGATGGCCAATTAATTTCCAATGTATTCAACGTTTTTAAGACGGTTCCAACCGCAATAAGGTCGCCATGCGCACATGTTCTATGGGATACCATGTGTTTGCAAGTGTCTGCGGAGACCGTTTGCTCCTGCGTAGTAATTTTCTGCGTGCGGGCGCCGAAAAAGTTTACAGAAAATATGGCTGTTTGCGTGACTATACGACAGACATGTGCTGGGCTCTTATACCGAATCGTATTTGGGCGGTAGACTTTCACTTTAAGAGGAGCTGCTGCCGCAGTCCAGGACGGAAGAATTCCTGTGCAGTTAATGTCAGAGGGTACTTTCCAATAGCTTACTGGAGCTTTATTAGAGCATAGAAGGGGTGGAGAAATTTGCGCACTGGAAACCTGAGAAAGAACCGTTAAAGCTAACATGCAAATATAGGGCCAACTAGAGGATGAGGAAGGGGGCGACCGACTACGTGACGGACGTTCCTCTTCCTCCTCAGCGTGAATGTTTAGGTTACGGGTTGCGAACGCTAAGTCCGCTAACGCGTTATTTCTTTCAATTAAGGCGGCTATGTGAGCATCTTTCTGCTCGTTAGTGAGCGGCTCTTGATGAACAATGGGCGTACTGTTACCATATGATTCGAGTGCCAAAACGTTCGAAGTAGTACGGTTATTGCTAGTCCTCGGATTCGTTTCTAATCTGCGTTCCCGCTGGGGGATCGCGTTGCGCGCATCGCCGTACTGATTATTGCGCAACTGTGGGTTTCTGGCTTGGCTAAATGGCGCTGCGTTAGGGCGCCAGCTGTTGCTACGATAAAATGGCCTTGGAGGAGCTAAATTGGCAGGGGGGAGGGTATAGCGGCAAAATGTCTGAATGTGTCCCATTCTGCCGCATCGGAAACATGTTACGTCAGAATTGGGGGCACGTTCATTTACTCGACGACTGAAACGAGAATAAGAATTAGAATTATTATTGCTAAGTGAAAAACTATTACCAAAGCCACCGCGCCTTTGATTAGATCTGGAAGTTCTACCGGCGTCGACTCTTGAGGTGCTAATGACATTAACTGGTGGTAAATGAGGTTGAGAACCTGGAAAAATACTGATGCTATTAGCCGCATCCGCGAGAAGCGACTCGTACGTAATGGCTTTTATTACTGCCTCATCAAAGGTGGCAGGGTTTGCCGCCTTCACATGGAAACGCAGGCTGGGTTTTAAGCGATCCACGAACTCGTCCAACAATCTTTCGTTTTGGGCAAGCCTGGTTTGTCCCCGAGTTACCTTCTTTACAATATGCTTGAGTCTCTCAGCAAAAGCACGCGCGCCCTCCGTTTGACTTTGCCTGCAATCGCATAGCTGCTGGCGAGCTAAACTCCGAAAATGTGGAGATTCAAAATGACTACGCATGCGTTCTACAATGCTGTCGAAATCGTTCTTGCTTTCCTCCGACATCTCGTCCACTAGATCGCGAGTTTCGCCTTCCAGATACCCCACCAGGGTGTTGGTCTTGATCTGGTCCGGTAATGGCGGGTTGACCATTCTTACGGCATCTTCGAAACTGCGGAACCAGGTTTCGAAATCGCGACCATCCGCTCCGGAAAATGGTTTCAAGGTTTTTGGCGCGAGCTGCCCGAAGGTCAGGCCGCTAGGAAACGCTGCTACAGCGTCGCCTTGTATGGGCAACATCTCACTCTCACTTTTACACTCCAAAACTCGCTCCTTTTTAGCTGAAGGTGAACGTACCTCGTCGATAGTGGGAAGCTTAGGGTCGTTGGGTGATCGCTGCGAAGGGGTTGACCTGGAACGCTTAATGGTAAAGGCGCGAGAGACGATGGACGTCTGCAATGTATGCTTTGAGTCCTAGACTACTTTTATAGGGGGGAAGTACGAGACAGGTGCAAGCTGGCCTGGGATAACATGTTTTGCTTCGCAACGGCGAATGGTGGAGGGCTTTTTGTGCAGACAAAGAACGACGTCTTACTCATGCGTGCGGTAGACAAAAAAGGGCACGCGGGGAGGAAGTGAACTTTCTGGACGGCAGGAGCGAAAACATGCAAAAAGAGGTTTGAGAAACGGGGCTCCGCTGCTGGCAATTCGGGAAGATTCTGCGCAAACACGACGGAAAAGTTCAAATGTGTCCGCAGACAAAGACCTACCCGTGAAAACAGCGAATACTGTAGCCTAGACAGCGGCCGTGCAATACAGTGAATGAGCGGCTCTGGTGGCGATTGGAGGCGTACGATGCCGTCTGTTCGCGAGGCGGTGTGCTACAGGACCGAGTGTATCCCGCGGGTGATCGTTTGATAGCGTTCGCGGGGAGGTACTTAACGAAGTCCGCGAGCATGCCGCTGGGTGGGCTCGATGAGGCACTCGGCTATAAGGATGTTCTCCGTAGCACGTCCCTTCGTGTGGCCGCATATTCACCAGACAGTTTGGACGCCCTACGGTCTGAATTGCGCAAGGGAGCCACGTGAACCCCGTCTTTGTGTCATTTTCTAGGCGCTACTAGACACATAATGGGCGCTGAACCCAGCTGTCAGATGCAGCGGTTGTCAGTACTCTCCACGTCCACCGCGGCCTAATTACGGTATTTCATTTGGATGCGAGGCGATTCCGTCGTAGTCCTAATATAACTAGCATCAGACTTCATATTTATTTTAGGCAGTGTATGTAGCTCCAGGTCCCCGAGGGTGACGTGGATTTTACGGCCCTTTCCCTTTTTGTTGGCGCCAAGACCACTCCAGTGTCTCTTTTTCCAAGTTCCCGTAGGGAGCAGCGTGGATTCCTCTTTAGGACATCCAAACGGTGGATTTTTCTTTCCATAAATGCGTTCCGGCACTCCACAAGCAGCGCTCCAAAACACTGACTACTGAGGCAGTGAAGGAAGGAGGGAGAGGAGGCGTAGAAGGCGAAAGGAGCTGCGCAGAATTCCCCATCCGCCTAACCTGGCTATCCCTCCTAAATTCACCTGCCCCCCGGTCGAGGCTTAAACCGGTCATCCCTTTGGGCCGATTGCTCATCCCCAAAGAGGCTCTACTACACCCCGAGATCGGGGATCGCGGCCTATCCTGAGACCGCACTCGCTGCTACCAGTAATAATCTTGGTTATCCAGCCTCTGGTCATGACCCGAAATCAATTCATCTCGCATATTTATCTGCGATAATCCACAAAGCACGGAACGACAAGCCGGAACATGACTCGGCACAAGAGAAAACATGTCGACAACACATAACGGGAGATCACTGGGCACCGGAGTGGGGACGAATGCCGGCGTGGTCGGCGGAAGGAGCCGAAGCACCGCGTTGAAGGGCTGGCCGGGTCCCTGGGTGCAGTCGCGCGTCCCTCAACCGTCCGGGTGGCAGTCCTCGCGAGTCCTTTGTCCTCGCTTATATAGGTCCGTCCTCCTCAAGTCCGTGCCTGAAACAAGGAAGGGCAAGGGGCCGCGACGTTTCGAAAGATACGGCCAGCAAAGAGAGAGGCAACACGGGGGTAAAATGTCAAAACGGGACTCACCACACCGATTCCTCCTTCGTCCCTTACAGTATGAGGCCGGGGACGGATTAATGAATGTTAGTACGTTGGTTCAAAAGGTTTCGTGCTGGTTACACCAACCTCGAAAATGCATCACATGGCAGCCGTTTATGTTGATCCATTACAATTACAATTACTATTACTATTTATTACGCAGCATAAGGCACACGTCAGATAAACTAACTCAACAAAAACACCAGCAGAACAGATCCAAAGACAAGCAGAATGATCAAATTATCTACGGGTTATTCAAAACTTAATAGCCGCTTTCCTGCTATTCGCCTACAGGCCGGGAGACAAGGAGGACCTGGTGCAACTTCGAGTTTGAGCGATAGGTATTCGTACCCGGCCCTACATGAAAACATGTGCAGCCGAATACTTGACCGAGGAACTCGAAACCTAGTTTTCACCGAGCCGCTCCTAGTTCTGGATTCAAAAACATTTAAGAATTTGGAGGAATCGACTTTGAGGATGCCAGATATTATTTTGAACACCATGCAAACATCATGAAATTTCCGGCGCGATTCAAGTGTGTGTAGTTTGAGCACAGCATTCCTGGTATTCCAGGAAGGAACTCTGGAAAATGTGCACTTGCCCGAACGTATGTAGGTCTTTCTGGTGAAGTTATTTTGAAGTTTTTCCAAGAGACGAATGTCTTTCTTTTATGGGGCGAGAATACCGGAGTTCCACTTTCTACAATCGGTCTGACATATGTAGTATACGCCTTAATGAGCACCTTTTCTTCACAAGTAGAAAGGCCTTTAAAGATTTGGTATGTGTGATCCGAGGCCTTTTTGCACAGCTCTCTGTAATGCTCTGTAAAGTCAAGCTTGTTATCATACCTGAATCCAAGATCCTTTACAGAACATACTTGCTTCAAAAGGCATTCTCCCAGAGTATAATTCGCTTGTAATTGAGAACCGCCTATCATAATATACACAGTTTTTTCAGGAGCTAATGGCAAACTCCAAGTTTTAGACCAATCATAGACCTTATCCAAAGCCGACTGAACTTTTGCCCTGTCATTGCCACCTTCTAGCAAATGATATATTTTCAGATCATCAGCAAATTGCTTGCAAATTACTCCACACTCCTCTAAAACAGGAGGTAAATCGGCAGAATAGAGAGTGAACAAAATAGGTGACAGTACACCTCCTTGAGGGACACCGCTAACGGCAGGCTTGACTGACGAAAAACTTGAACCTATTCTCACATGAAAAGTTCTTTCTGATAAAAATTCTTTCAACCAGCGAAGAATGATCTGGTGAATTCCAAATTGGGAAGTTTTTAGCAGAAGCTTGGAATGACTCACTCTATCGAACGCTTTTGCAAAATCAAGATAACGTCACAGGACTTTTTCTCATCTAGATAATCACTCCAATCATTAAGGCTTTCCAGGAGATTTGTCACGGTCGATCTTCCATCAACAAACCCATGTTGATTTTGCCGTGCGATTGAGTTCTTTTTATAGGTGAGTCATTATGTGGGCTTTCAAGACCTTTTCAAAAATTCTGCAAAAAAGCGATGTAATACTGACTGGTCTATAGTTGACCACCAAGTTCGCAGGTTTTTATTCAAGAGGGGAGTAACAAACGAATGCTTCCGTCTCAGTGGAACTTCAAAGAAAAATAGCGACTGGATAAAATATAAGCTAATGGTCCCACAATAACATGAGCTATGTTCTTCACAAAAGTAGGAGGGTAAGGTCAGGAGTAAGAGAAAGGGAGGAAGTAAATTCATTAAATAGCCATATAAAGTGAACCCGTCGAAATTTGGAAAGGTAAGCATTGGAAAATCAACTGAGAATTGGAAGGAAGGAGGATCACCGTCATCAACAACGAAAACCTCACAGAACTTGTTTGCTAATAAATTAGCCTTGTCAACATCTGAAACAGCAACTTCGTTATCCAGTTCTAAAGAGGGAATCCTCACAGAAGGTTTCAGCTTCATATTCAAGTACCTGAAAAAATTTTGTTGGCTTCCGGTGTTAATTATCCTTTTCTCCACATTTCTGTTAAACTTTTCTAGGAAAATGTGAAGTCTCTTTGATTACCTACGGAATTTTTTCCAATCCTCTTCTGAGTTTGATACGCTAGCTAATCTAAACAAACAGCTTCTGTGATCCAACATGTTTTGCAGATGTCGTGGAAGGAATGATCGTGTAGCCCACACACGTTTTAAAGGCACAAAAAGAGCGATAGCATGACGTAGAATTGCCAAAAGCATTTCGTATTTTTCATTTATGCTTTTTGCAGATTCCAGTGAGTCCCTCCAAGCAACTGCTGATAGATAATCGCAAACCCTGTTATAATCACAGCCTGAGTAGTGTCTTCGATACAAGAACAGTGGTTCGGTAGTTCGGAACGAAAGTTCAAAGGCAAAACTATTGTGGTCGCTACTCCCTACCGGTGGCTTGACATGCACACTTTTAATTATTGTATCATCGTTAGACAGCAGTAGTTCTAAAATGACGCTTCCTCTCGTTGGTGCAGCAACATATTGCCTAAAATCATGGCTGTTCAACATATCCACGAATGCGTACGGTGCTGGGGGAAGAAATTTGCAGAGTAAATTCCAATCTATTTCAGGATAATTGAAATCACCCAAAAGGATTACACGATGTTCGCACATAGCCAAATCACTAATGACCTTTACGAGCCGCTCGTTGAGAGTAACTGAACAGGAAGGCGTTCTATATACTGTAATGGTTCTAAACTTGGTACATTGAAAGCGTCAATCGAAGCTGATCCGCGCAAACCATGCGAGATATTGCCGATGACCTCGACGTCGATCACGCTGCAGTTGTTCGCAATTTGAAGCAAATTGCAAAGACCAAGAAGCTAAATTGACCGAAAGTCAGAAAAACCGTCATTTCGAGATATCGCCGGCCCATCTTTTGCGCAACAATCCGTTTCTTGAACGGATTGGCATTGCCTAGTGGCTGAACCAAAAAGAAGCTTCTTGACACCAGCCGAAGCCGGAGAATTTGACGAAAATCGCGTTTAGACATCTGAAAATAAGACCCAAATTATTTTTTTAAATAAGCGATTTGAACTAAATTCCATAAACATATTTAAAAAGCACATATAATAAGCTCTCCAACAATGTATAATATCTACCTTATGAAATAGTCTTAGTTTACTTTCAAAAATAGTGTTGAAGCCAATAAGACGAAAAACTTGCATTTCTTTTGCACCAACCTAATACATCAGCATCAGGAGCTAGCACGTTTGTTCTCGAACTCTATCCTGCATGAAGATATTAGGACATGCCAATAACTTGCTAACCTGGAGACCATTTCAACGGTAGGTCGGAACGGCCAAGGTGTTGTATATTGGCAGAATCGCCTCTTTCTTGGAAACAATAGAATGCAAACATCTCGACCCCAACACAACTCTGCGCAGAGTTAGGGACGACGGAAGTTGGGCCGTTGGCGGTGTTAGACCCATGCCTGCAGGCGGAGGGCGGGCTCAAGTCGGCTGAAAATAGCGATGATGAGCGAGCAGCGGTAGCGCAGTGGGTAGAGGGGCAGCGTAATCTACATGATCGCTGCTTCCAGCCAACTTGAGCCCGGCCTCTGCGGGCAGGCAGAAGACTAGTGCCGCTAACTGCCCAACTTCCGTCGTCCCTAACTCTGCGCGGAGTTATGCTGGGATCGAGATATTTGCATTTTGTTCTTTGCCAGAGAGAGGGGATTCTGCGCGTATACAAAATTGGGCCGTTCCGACCTATCGTTGAGAGGGTCTCCTGGTTAGACAAAGAAGTTACTTCAAAAATATGAACAAAAACACTCTTAAATTGCCATCAGCTCACGCATAGAGCACATAGTTAGTTTTTCAATTTGATCATTAAATATGACTTCATTTTATCATTAAACTTCCAGTGGTTTTTTTAGAAGAAAATGGAACAGAGTGGTGCGCAACATCAATTGCAGTAGCCAATACGAGGGACGGATCAGAGTTGCTCAGCCAAACCAGTTCAGCTTTTTACGCTGCGAAAATTTCGCACTGCCTAACTCAAACTGTGCATGTCGCCAAGTGGATCGTGCTCTACTGACGTGGTTGCGCCATCGCCATCGTTGCTCATCAATCTCGCGTCCCATTGTACTCGCCGTCTGAACTGCCTTTTTCTGCTGTTGACCTTTGAATAACCTGTTATTTTGTCTTCCGTCTCTATATAAACATCGCGCTCCGATCGAGACCGTATCGCTGTTGTTTTGTTTTGCTGCGCAGCCGCGTCGCCAATGCTTGTCTTCTTCGCGCATAGTTCACTCTTCTCGATCTTGCAGTGATGGTTTTCTTCTCAACATGGGTTACTCTGAAGGGTCAAATTCTTATTTCACCTTGACACTTTTGACTTAAGATGTCTCAAGAACTTCGCTATTGGGTGCAGGTAGCCGGGGTCCACCTTGTATTCCTTCTACGACTAGCAGGTCTACCCTAGCAGCAGACTTTTATGAAATATATGTATCCGTGTTGAAGGGATAAAGCATAAATGACGGCGTTATCAATTCCTACGCGCATTCCACTTCGGGATCTCGTGGAGGCCAACTGAAGGCGTGGCCCACATAGTAGCCAGCTGATGAGCAGGCCAGTGTTTCATTTTTCCCAAACAAGTCTGGAGCAAATTCAGCGACCCCAGAAGGCCGGGCCGGAAAGCCGAAGCTGGGATCGGATGCATGCGACACCCAGCGCCTATTCCTGCCATCCATGTTCACTGTCCTTGTTTCAAAAGCAGTTCACCTGGATGCTATGAAAGGTAGAATGATGCCCACCCCTCTCTAGTCTTACGCTTCCATATCTGTCTTACATATTATGGTAGCAAAACTTTTAAAATGATGCTGACTCTATTAGGATTGTTATCAAAGATGTTAGATTACAGTCACTGGAGTTGACTTAGGAGTTGACTGTACGTATCTATAGTCACAGATACGCACTAATAGACCTAATAGACCTTCTGAGCGTCACCTGTTTGGCATGACTGCTAACTGTAAGGTCAACTAAATTTTTAATTCTTCCAGTTTATGGGCTCCACAACCCTTCGTTCGCAGCCAACGCTTCTCAGAAGGAAGCAGGGTACATGGTCATCCTGAAATTACTTAATGCGGACATTTATGGTTTTTCTGACTGGGTCATGGGTAGTGGAGATCGGTGGTAATCCACCGCCTTGTGGCATGCATCACGCACCACATTCAGTGAGATATCTGGGGATATCGTGGAGGCGAAAAGAACGCCTAGTTGCATACTACAGCTCCTGTGGCTAGCCCATGGAGAAGTCAGTGTTTTGTGGTTAGGAAGCCAGTTCTGATACCAGTTCGAGGACGGTAGAAGGTTGTTTCTGGCAAAAATCCGAAAGATTACGAACCTTATATCGATCCAGGACGCATGTGACCGAATACCGATGCTATCCTCAACTGCTACCAGGCTGTCCAATAATTCTTGTCCGAAAATTTCACCATTTTTAATTTTTTTTTCAACTTTCTTGAAAAGCAAGTCTGTTCAACAATATAATCACCACAGTTATCCACAACAGTGGCCCATCGATTGGGCAGGTCGCCGATGCCCTTCGCCAAGAACTCCGGGGGCTGCGACTCGAAGAAGTCCGCGCTGTCGGATTTGAGGTTGTCGTAGTTGGTGAATTTTCCTCCGGCCAAATGGTGCTTCAGCGGGCGGAACAAGTGGTAGTCGGAGGGGGCGAGGTCCGGGGAATACGGCGGATGGGCAACCGTCTCCCAGCCGAGCGTCGCCAACTTCTGCTGGGTCTCCTTCGCCACGTGGAGGCGCGCGTTGTCGTGCAGCAGGTGGACCGAGGCCCGTCGGGGACGCTTTTCTCGGATGGCGGCGGCTAGTTTCTCGAGCTGATCGGTGTAGATGGAGGCGGTGACCGTCCTGCCTTGCGGGAGCAGCTCGAAATACAGCATGCCCTTGGCGTCCCACCAGAAGGCCTCCCGCTGTGCCCCCTGTCCTCGAGGCTCGTGTCGCCGCTCTCGAAACGATTGAGCCAGCGCCTGACTGTGCGTTGGGACACTGCATCCTCCTTGCACGCTCTGCAGATGTTGGCGACCGCGGAGCCTGTGTCGTTGCCCAGCAGCCACTCGTAGTACATGAACGTACGAATTCGACCTTGGTCCATTTTAGCTTGTACTGGTAGCTAGACGCGGGGACTACGCCTTATATACCCCTGGCGTGGAACTCTGGAGAATCTTCTAGAAGGTTTTTACACTTGCCTGATATTATAACACTTCTAAGGAAAATTATAGAATTTTGAAAATTTTCGGACAGAAATTATTGGACAGCCTGGTATGTACATTACCGTTCTCTAAGATGTAGGATCATTTTGTTAACATAATTATAACGCTCAGCTGAAGGTAATGCGCTTCCTATCTGCTTCTGCTAAAAATTCGGGTATTATTTTTATAACTGACTCCAAGCAACTTATCCGTTTTTCTGTGTTGCACATACATACTTCCCTAGATTTTCGTGTTTTCTACAAGAACTTGCAAAGGAATTGTGACATTAGTCAACTTAAATTCCTTGGAGAGTACAACGTAGTTTACTTCAGTACAATGAAGGCAGTATGAGTCTGACTCTTTTCCGAACATGTAGTAGCGGATTGCAGAGGATGGAAAATGCTAATTGATGCAGAAGTATAGCTAAAATGGCTCGCAATGACGAAGTCGTTGTTGGCAGTCGAGTGCTGTTCGATTCATGGTTCATGGATGGAATTTTTTGCCCAACTCAGCCAAGAATTGAGCCCTCGGTAAATTGGTACCAGGCTCCTCTGGGTTTGTTCATCGGCTGGCCATTACAAGTAATTGTATATATATATATATATTAAATAGCCATTCACATTGCCTCCACAGTATCCTTTCGAAGTAGGAAGCTTCGCTGTTCATTTCTGACTTCACCCCAGGTTCGGATCTTGGTTAGGGCATTCCAGATTTCCACATTTCCAGTGTATATGAGGATTGATATCATACGTGCCTTCAAAGGATAAAGCACTATTAGACCATCTATCGGCTTGATACTGCAGGTCATTGCATCACTCAAATTGCCTCGACGTCTACAATGCGTGGCGCATCCGGCAAAGAACTAATGAGCGTTATTCTCTAAGGAGTCTGCGCTACCTTCACTGCACTTCTTCTTCATCGCCATCTTAACTGGTTCTTAGCGGATCCCAATTTCTGGTACCACATAATGCACGTCCTATTTCTGGTTTTGCAGTAGAGCGTGTAAAAGCTCTTACTTCAGCCTTTAGCGACATCGCTCATCTGAGTCATCTCATCATTGTCAAAGGCAATCTAAGTGCAGAATGATTTTAGAAACTTGTTCTACTAATAAAAGAAGGCGCCGCGGAAATGAACACATGTAGCTATTATATTCACCAGCGAATCCCAAGAAATCATCGATCTCCATTTTATGGTTGATTGAAAACACTTCAATGTGCTTTTCCCAGGCAGCGCGATGTCCGTCCGCTATTCCACGCCATCTTTCTTTTGAATATTTCCGCCATTCCTTTTCGATGTTTTCTCATTAAACACAGCGTCGCCCACAGCCCGGCTGAGTCAGATTTCGCCCTATAAATTGTGAGCGATCGCTCTCAGTCTCATCGGCGTTTCAGATGAGAGCTGTCTGCCTGGCCCTCGCTCTTTTGCTAGTTGCGGTCAGCGCCAAACTGCAGAAGGTCACCGTGAAGGGTGTCACTGTGTGCAACAAGAAGCGACTCGAAGGTGCGACGGTGGAGCTCTGGGAGCGGGACCGACGTGAGTTCTTTGCTGATTCATTTTAGTCCTAGCGGTGAACGGGATTCCTCAAACATTAGCCATGGATAGCTTCATTGGACATTTTCCGCG
Source organism: Heligmosomoides polygyrus polygyrus (assembly GCA_947396885.1). Lineage (NCBI taxonomy): Eukaryota > Metazoa > Nematoda > Chromadorea > Rhabditida > Heligmosomidae > Heligmosomoides > Heligmosomoides polygyrus. The sequence continues at coordinate 29,556,052 of OX377201.1, read as the reverse complement.
TTGATATGAAAAATGGAGAATTAATTTCGGAGTATTTTCATCTTGGGGTTATGCCTCACATTTACCTTTCATTTTGCCCTCTTTTAAACTTGTGCAACACTGAAATAATTTCTGAATTCCTGCTATTAAAACTTGAACGCCTTTCCTTCACAAAATAGACTGTTCGATAGGAATTTTGGGTGCAGAGGAACGTGCGTGCTGCATAAGTCATGGTGCCCAAAAAAACGCCTCACTTATGTAGAAACCATTCACTGTAGCGTCAGTTTTACAATAGAAAAGTGGCAGGCATAAAGGATAAAAGACAGCGCAGCTCAATCTTTCTTGGAGTGCGCCACGAATTCTGCTTCTATGGGATGTCGGGGCGGCGATTTGAATAATTGGCCCTACAATGAGTTGCGGTGGCCAGCTGATGAACAAGTCAATGTTTTATCCTCCCCAGGCGAGTTTAGTGCTAATTCAACGATCCCGAGATGATGGAAGGCTAGCTTCATTTGAACGGGAAATCCGAACCGAGAACCTGGAATGTGGAGCACGCGACAGTCGGCACCTCCTCTGACTGCGCTACAACGCGCCCAACAACAAACAAATGTCGACCACGCTAAAAAAAACATTGAAAGCAGCAAGATACACTTCCGGAGAAAAGCACCAGTGAAATGTTTCAGGCCATGCGGTATCATGCACCGTGATGTGTTTACGTTGCATCAAAGCATCCAACAGTTAGGCGACATCATTTAAACTTTGCCTTTTAACTATGACTCCTTAGCATGTTATAATGTGGTAGCAAATTCCGAATTTCTGGAGTCAGATTCATCAACCTCTCTTCGCCTTCTAACGGTGAATATACCGCCAAACCCCCTGAAATTCCTGTTCTATTCTCTCCGGAATCCTGCTCACCGTCAGTACAACCACTGTAATCATAACATGATTCCGGCTTGGTAAATGATTCACTTCGATGACTCATCCAAGACATTGGCGCCGCTTCATTTTGATATTGAAGGTGATACATTACAACGAGAGGACCACTTCCTTCAGATGGCCTTCGGCTTCCCACGTTCTATGCGTCATATGCATAGGTTGCAATAGAAGATCCATCTTCACGTACAGCGGTCGAAGAACAGCTCGTAAATGTGAAATTTGAACAAGCTAATGCTCATAGTCCACACTCATAAAGGTCCACAGCGTACAGTAACCGGAAGAAATTGACGTTATATCATTGGGGTAAACATTGCATCAATACGTTCCTGCCATGTTCAATGGCGCTTGTGACGATAAGTAAGCACCGGATGAAGGGAATTTTTCTCCCGTTCATCCAAACAGCCTTGGACCAGTGTCGTGGAGCCGGATAGTAACTTTGGAGGTAGATAGAAAACATAAAATCCTTTGTCAGTGATGAAGATCATACGAGGAGGATTCTGAAGACGCCATGCTAGCAAAAACGGACATTTTCCTTTTTGCAAAACTTCGCTCAATTTTATCTTTCGCTTATTTGGTTCATGGTTTCAGTTGACCCCAACGATCTCCTGCAGACCGTAGTCACGAAGAAGGACGGAGAATTCATGGTGACAGGCGAGCAGAACGAAGTTGGAGGTATCGAACCCTTCCTCAGGATCACGCACAACTGCAATGTGAAGAAACCAGTACGTTCTCTGAATTCTCTTCATCGCAAAACATTACAGCAGGCGCTCTTCGGCTGATCTCAAAAACAGTTTTTCTTAGGGCTGCAAGCGAATCTCCGAGTACGAGATTCCAAAGTCGAAGATCGATAGCGTCTACGATATGACGTATGTGACCTTGGACATTCACTCGGCTGTCGACAAGGAGAAATGCTAGATGTGAGAGCGGACGACGAAACCGGTGTTTTTGTGCTTTATGTGCCTGGAAATGGACTGACACGGAAAGACTTCGGGACTTCAATAAAACTTCAAAAATAATTGTTGCCACCTATTTCGAAGTATTTTGAAGTGATGCATAGCCCTGAAAATAAACCATCAAGCTCTTCTGAGAGGCAGGAAGAGTTACAAACGAGTATATCGGACAATCTTCATCAACGACACTCTGGTATTCCTGATTCTCAATAACACTGGAAACATTGCTGACTCATCAGATGTTTTGACATTTGTGCCTTCGACAGACCGGACCTAAGAATATGGAAGCTATAAGTGGCATGATACACCACATTCCGTGACAGGAAACAAGACGGAATCACTCTGAAATTTAAATGTGTTTTGTTCGCAATCTATGTAGGGCAGTTGCAACAACCAGAAATAGTCCAGAAGTGCCGCGAAACACGACTATGGACTAAAAAAGTCTACCCTTGACAGCAAAAACATAGCCTGCTATGTAGTATAATCAATGACCGTTACATGCACTATTCGCCAGCATCGCCTGTCGTTCCTTGACCCTAGAGCTGCAACGTCTCCACTCGTCCCTGTCGCGTGCCAGAGCTCCCCAATGAATCCTCATAGCGCGAGAAACAATAAAAGCATTATGTTGTTCGCTTAGGACTTTTACGAACACGTCCGAGCAACACTTGGGGTGCCTTGATGCTCTTTTGACATCCCTCGTAAGCCAGTCACTGAAGGCTCCCACATCCAGCGGATGTCTGCGAAACGCGTCGACAGTACATCTATTTCTCTACGACTTGGCCCATGGCGCAGTGTCTCTGGTCTTCGAACGTTGACGATGCTCGGAACTCGTCACTCCAAGCATCGTCCTCTCGATTCCACGCTGCGATACCCTGTTCGCGTGTTCATCTTGCTTTCGTATAGCCCAGGTCTCAAAGGCGTATGTTAGGTCAGGAAGAGCAGCGGAGTCTAATAGCTGGGCACAGAGCCGGAGGTTCTTCGTCTTCTTCAGTCGTTCTTCGACGCTTTGGAAAGCTTGCCAAGTCGCTCGTTTGCTCCTTCTCAGCTCCGGCGCTGGGTCGTTGGCCATGTTTACTTCGCGATCCAGATACACGTAGCTGGAGCATTCGGAAATGTTCGTTCCGTTATCGCGAGAAATGGGCATCAGGAACTTGTCCGTTCCTCATGACCATCGTCTTCGTAAGATTCAGCTGCAGTCCAACATTCCCACATACACAATCGAAGTCGGCCAGCATTCGCTCCTTCTGCTTAATGCTCGGTGTTATGAACACGACATCATCAGCGAAGCGAAGATGGTGCAGGTGCGAGCCGTCGATCTTCACTCCCATGTCTTCCCATTCCAAGTCTCGCGCTATGTATGCACTATGCAGAAAAATCTTGGTCTTGTCGTACGCAACCCAAGATTGGTACAATTTGTAGTCTTGTACCCACACAGATTTGATGAAAATAAAGAACAAAACGGTCGTGGAGAAATAGAAATGACAACAACAAAACGGAGATGTGTATCAAGACGGAAGAAAAGCTGAGAAAGGAAAAGCCCCTGCAACGATTCCAAATTTGTACCTGTGTACCTAATTTGTGTCTGTAGAGAGTTAATCAAGGCAATGTTGTTAAATAAACATTTTCACCAATACTAGTAAGATGGAATAAGAAGCCATGAAAAGCAGGTGGCACGGCAAGGGATTTCAAGTCATTGAAGATACCAGAGCTATGTACCATAGTACTACATAGTACAAGTGTTGATATGAATATTCAACAGCCAGCGAGCACATGCAAACCAGTGACTGTCGTTACGGCCTGTTCGGATCTGTTATCTCACTACTTATCTACGAACAACACTAATCAAAGCGTACTTGCGTTATCTATCTAACCTTTAAAATAGTAGTACAATAATGTGAGCCACGCAATCACTACTACAGGGTGCGCCAAAATTATAGCGACAACGTATTCATATCGCCGAAAGCGAAAATGCAGCACTTTCGAGAAAGCAACGATACGATAATGTTTATTAGTCTATTGTGAACTATACACTACATTGAGATTCAAAAAGATCTCCATCGGCGTCGATACAGGCTTTGAGCGCTTCGGGGAGACGTCGACGGCGGCACGCAAGTATGTGAGTCGAGCTCATCCCACGCTTTCTGAAGAACCTCCTTCAAAGAATCCACAGAGCGGTGCGGTTTCCTGCAGGATTTGGCTTCAAGAACAGACCAGATGGTGTAATCCATCGGGTTCAAATCCGGAGAGTTGGCTGGCCAGTCGTGGAAGCTGATGAAGTCCGAGAGGTAGTCCTTGCACCAGCCCTGCACCATTCTTGTCCTGTGAGCTTCAGCCCATCTTGTTGGAAGGTCCAGGAGCGGCTTCCAAAGTGAGCACTAGCACAGGGTAACAATTCACTCTTCAGAGGGTCCAGATAGTTCTGACTGTTCACTTTCACTCCTTGAGGAACGAACCACAGCGGTGTCTTTCCGTCGGCTGTTACACCAGCAAAAACCATAAAAGATGCAGGGAGTGAAGAGCGGCTCACAGTCACATGTGGGTTCGAAACAGCGTAAACACGGTCATTTTGCTTGTTGACCACTTCTACAACTCTTCATCCGTGAAAAGAATCAAGCGGTGTCGTTGGTCTCCGAATCTTCTGAGCACCTGTTTCGATTGCTCCTTTCTCGTATTTTTCTGGACTCCCGTCAAATTTTGGCATGTGACCTTCTTGTAGGCCTTAAGGCACTGCTTGTGGAAGATTCTTCTCAGTGACGTCTCCTTGATATCCATTTCTCGCGACATCCGGCGGATCGAGAGCGCCGAGTTTCTGCAAACTCGCTCACGTACCCTACTAATGTTGTCCGTAGTTGTGAAAGATACGTGTCTCCCTCGTTCGGACCTATCACCCTCGGTTTCCAGTTCCTCGTAGCGTCTGATGGTTCTATATATAACACTTCGATGAACTCCAAGACGGCGGTGAATGTCGCGTGCCGAGATGTCTTGACGGTAAAGCTTAATGGTCGAAGCACGGTGGCAGGAACGTTTCACTATCCTGAAAAGCAATTTATTTTTATGCTTGGTTGAGATAAGCCTAAACAAATTGACGCAGTAAAAACATTGGAAGCACAAAAAAAGCAGACACTCCAATTAGGAGGACAAATTGTTCGCGAGTGTGCTGTCGCCATAATTTTGGCACACCCTGTACATAAAAATACATAGTTCACGTCATATATGAGAAAAAACGACATTAATTGTCAAACAACACAATATTTAGGCACCCTCTGATACCGTTTCGTGAGATAAACGCTATCAACATAATCATACGCTCACTTAAACCGCCACAACAAGTGATAGCGTATTGTGGAACCCTATATAACGGGTTGGAACTAGATGTATCATTCATTCGAGTTCTCAGCAGCCATGGTGTCACGTGAGTTGTGAACCTCGTGTCGTCTCCTTGAAAGCGAAACCACTGCACATGGCACGTCAACAAAGTGCTATTTACTCCATGTCTCTTGTGGACTAGAGTGAGCTAATTTGGCTTGCTGCGACTACTCACGGGTCGAGTTCCAAATCATGACCGAGTTCCGGGAAGGATCCGGTGATTGTCCTCCGATTCTTCGCATCTGTTTAGACAGTAGCAGTGCGCTGGGGGTGATGGACACGAGTTCCCACGAGATACAAAATTCCTATACATATCTTCCTAGCTGGTGATGCCTTCGTCAAATAAATATGTGATCAATTACGTCGAAGCCGGATTAGTGTAAATACCAGAATCTTTCGGGTGAAGTATGTATATCAACAGTGCCTTGGTCTTCTCAATCAACTCATAAAGCCGGACCGCATTATGCTCTGATACTCCTCTCTTTCTCTTCAACAAAATTACACCCGCTATAATCACTATAAACCCTTCGGATGCACCGCAGATTCTCATAAACAATCCGCGCACCAGAGCCATGCCGCCAAGATTGCTCTGAAGTATGGATCGTTTCCGCACATCCCTCTAACTTAGGAGATAATTGTTAGTGTTTTACTTTGTGCCGTTCGAGGTTGTTATGGTGGACCTTTATTGCCAAGCCTAACGTTTCGACGCTTCCGTCTTCCTCACAGGCCTGAACGTGGTGCAAATATTAGATATGCGATTTACCCCACCAAGCGCTAGCCCCATTCTAGCGGTTCCGTTTCCTTAGAGAAACCACCCATGAAAGCCCACTTAAAGAGGGATAAACTTACGTTAGATCCACCAAAGGAGCCGCAGCTCTCTGTTAGTACGACCGGGCGAATGAAACTTACTGTGCAGCGACGGATAGAACGGATAACGACATGCACATGCGCCCTCCATTCTACAGCTCGCATTTTGGCACAAAAGGCAGAAAGTAATTCGTAATTGACGGGCGTTCCTGACGGTCGTTCATGCCATGGTTTCGTGCAAAAATCCAGAACGCCTCCAATGCTTTCCTTGCCGATATTTCTGTTTCTATCGCCAACACCTTGCACCTAATCTCAAAGTCGCTACTATGCTCCTCAGCTCTATGCTTTCCGAGAGGTGTTCTTATGTTAGCACGTTGTTAACTAGTCAGGTGTTCTTTAACTCGAATGGCTAGTTTTTTCCTTGTTTTCCCTATATATGTGCAGTTACATGTCTGACACTCAATCTGATAGACTGCTCCCTCCCGAGAACAATCTCCGATCTTGCCGTATGGATATATAACGCAACTATCTGATAAGCGCTGGTTTTCGCAGTCTATTCCTGACCAGTTGAAGTTTAATAGTGTCATTTGGTATGTTGACTAAAACGACATCATTCTGCAACTGGGCTCGAACTATACTCTTTTGAATCGCAGCAGTAACTTTATCAGATATGAAAGGTAAACATAACGGCTCGAGCACACTCCGCTGCCTTTGCTGCGGCAGCAATGATAAAGGATATAATCGACCTGCTGCCTCTGTTATCCTTTATCATTGCTGCCGCAGCAAAGGCAGCGTAGTGTGCTCGAGCCTTAAGGGTATCCTGTTATCTCGTGGTCCATTTTGTCTGCGGGAAGCACGAACTCGGCGTCGATACCGTGGCGATATATAGCCATTTTCCATGGCTATATTCGAAGCCATTCGCAGTGACTCTTGTCGTTCCTCTTCACCTGTACATATCTGCGAGGCGGTATGAAACATGTTTCTCACGACGCTACGCTTTATGCTTGTCGGATGCGCAGAGGTGGCGTGAATCAAGATGCTCTTCGAACTTGGCTTTCGGTACCACTTTACGCTAAACACGCCGTTGGAAACTTTTATCTGTGTATTAAGATATGGTAGCCAGCCATTCTTTGGAGTTTCCCTTGTAAGCCTAATGTACGCGGACTGCTGATTCAATAATCGGAAACACTCAGTCCACTGTGTTGAAGTCACAATGCAACAGTCATCTATGTACCTGCAGTAGATTATTTGTGCTCGCGCAAGAGCTAACCGCTGTCCCATAGCCAGTCACCTGACTTGTGAATAGTACGTACCTGACCATTTAAAGATGTTGCAAGATAGGCATTCCTTCGTCAAGGTCATGATGCTTTAATAATGCTTTAATATTATGCGCTTTAATAAGTCCAAATGTGTTAATACAATTAATGTGCATGTAGTAATGTGTATTAAGGAGATAATCATCCTAGTCCTCCAAACGCTAACATGTAACAACCACGAACCCAGTGATTGCCCAGTTACCGACGGTTCCATTTTGAAGCCGTCATTTCGGGCATGCTTCTTTCGTTACTGCGCCTGAAACACACAATTCGCGTGAAGGGTTACTGTGGCCCTAATCAGCAGCCCTCTATCCCCTTCTTGTGCCATCAAAGCCCACCTTTTGTGGGGTGCAATCATAGTTTTGGAGAACCATCCGCAAGTGGGACAACTGCTCCCTTAATAAGGATGACCCACCACGCCCTCCAGTTAAGCTACCGGTGCACTTCATTTCAGTGGGATCTCAAGCAGCTTCAGAGGGGGGGGGGGCAAAATACCATCTGGTTCTCTCAAACTAGGATAACGATCTATCCTGGGACCAGATTCACCGGCCGCTTACCGCCCTCTAACGGTGCAAATACCGCCATACCTCCTGATATGACATTCTTTAGAATTTAGTTTTGACGATATTTTCACCGCTGGATGGCGGTAAGCGGATTACGAATCTGGCCTCTGTTCGGAGAAGGGCACCACATGCGAAGCGGAAGAGTAACAGACAGGGTGGCTTCTTCTTCTTCTTCTTCTTCTTTCTTCTGAGCATCAATCCCGCTCAGTTCCATTGTCCCCAGTTCTTAGGACCCGTCGCAACGTCATCCTGCCCAGCACAATCTGCCGTAGAGAAGAGCAGGCTTCACTGCTGTTTTATACGGCTTGTCTTTGAGTGTCCTTGAACATCTCATACAGTACCAGAGAATTCCTGTGAATTCCCTCCACTTGAGCCATGCTGTGTTTATCCGCCCCTGAGCATCTGGTTCACACTTCCTTCTTGGGATAGGTCAGGTAACGGAACTCTTCCACGTTCTCGATTGCCTTTCCTTGGCAGTCTAGGATCGGCCCAGTGTACTTCTCAGAGCGGATCAGAATATTCTTAGGGACCCAATGTTTCTCACATGCGAGTGCATAACATATAGCCCGCTCCCAGATTCGGCAGAAGGTTAACCCAAACATTAGACTCTCGCTAAAAATGACAGACAGACAAAGACGACACCAGGAGCAGGGATCACCTGTAGATTACTTTTTGCTTGTCCCGCGAATAATTTTTTAAGGGTTGCAGTTGTCTCGCATGCAAATTGGCAACCGGTGCACTACGATATCGCTTCTCGAAAAGAACAGGTGCAAGACACATTGTTAGGTGTGTCGCAACAGTGGTGCTCCCATACTCAGTGCGATCATATGAAAGTGGAGTGCGTGGCGCATTACGTGTCCGTTGAGTAGTGCTGCTTTTCATCCTGATTTACAGTGAATAATCGACCCGACTACCTACCACTGAACTACTATAAATTTGTTCAGCTCTCGGTCTCACTCTTATAATCTTCATCGTGCTGCTGACACTCATCAACGTTGTACTCGGAATAGTGCACTTTGCAATAATGCTGAACTACTCGTCAAGAATACCAAGCAGTTCTACCACCGGGCAGGTAATGCTTTGATTTCCCGTTTCTGCCTTCTTTTGACTCCGACGCTTCAGTGGGCAATTCACAATTTCAGACAGCTAATCGAATAGAGGCGAGCCCGAAGCAAGACGTGCGTCAGTTTCCTTCGTACACCTTTCAATCCTTGCAGCTTCTTTCTCTTGTCTGACCTTCTACGTTGCCAGTCGTCTGGGAAGGAGACAACCCTCTTTTCCTTCACATCACCCCAAGAATCGAAAACTTTCAGAACGGGTGTGCTAGACACTTGTCGCAACATAGAGAAGGGTATAGAATTGTGAGAAAGGTGGTGAGGGTGGAAGAGCGAGGAGCATTAGTACAACAGGAATCACTCGAACACGATAACTCCCATGCAGTAAAAAGGCTGATCGACAAGCCAATATGTTCGATTTTCCTGCAAAATTGACACTTGGGAGTGGATATCACAAAATAGAGGCCGAACAAGCCCCGCGCCGTCTGTTTTGAGAGCCCTACCCTATGTTATTCTACCATGCTATCAGATGTAAAGTCGGTTTAATTCCAGTGAGGTTGAGCCATTCCATACTCACGTTGAAACACTACATAGAGATGAATACTTGTAACATAACATGACTACCTGAACCCCTACTGTGGCTGCTGCAGTCTTCCTCCTGAAATAAAGAGGAAATTTAGACGAAAAAACACCGGGCAAAAAGACGAGAAAAAGGTGCGTCGACAGGTTCACCTTGGCGATTCGTACAGGGATAGCCGTACAGTGGCCGTGGGTTGATACGTGGAGCACGCAAACATCCCTGCACGTATCGCCACGGTGAACCTGTCGACGCGCACACATGCGTTCCGGCCCGAGGCCGCTGTGGCCCAACCCCACCCCATTGGGATTGAACCGTAAAGTCCTATCATCATGCATAATAAGCGGATAACGCATCAGTTTCTCTTTCTCTCTGTCTGTCCGTCCGCCGGCAGAACGGTATCGTAGAAGAATAGACGTGGTGGTAAGAAAGCTCCATCCCTGTACAATCAGCGAAACCAGTTTTTTCCTTCGTTAATTAGGGGCAAGAGGTCTAAAGCAGAAAACATCTACTATTGCAGCCCAGTCTTTCGATTTTTGGTCTATGTGGATTATACATTGGATCCGAACGAATCATTTTCGAATACCCGATTCGGATAACCCGATCCGAATCATCCAAAAATCCGTTGTTCCCGAAATCGTCGTTATCCGAATCATCCAAAAATCCGGGGTCCGCAAAATCGCCGTTATCCGAATCATCCAATTATTCGAAGATTTTCGATAGGATCCAATGTATAATGTGGATCTATGTGTAAGAGGCTACCAGCTATAGAAGAACAACAAAGTAGAGGACAGAATTTCACCTTTCTCCAATCTATGTGTCAAGAAGCGTTCGCTGCTTGCAATATTGATATTGTTGACTATCAGCTCGATCTGTTTCTGAGTTGTTTAGCAACAAACGATGATCTGTCAAACTCGATGCCGACTTTTCGCGTTGCAAAAATTGTTTTCTACGAATTTTCATGCCCATGCATAGTCTCGACCTCCTGCACACCGAAGCTCGTCGACAAGTGCAATTATCAGGTTGTCAAGAAATAAATAAGCGTTTGCAACTCGAATATTCAAATTATCATAACTTAGCTTAGAATAAACTCTGTCAATCAAGGAAACAATAGTTAGAATCAGCACATCTTTGTCAACAAGAAACAAATTTACTTATGCCGGTAGCCTAAAAGTCCGAAGTTCTGGAGGCCATGAAAACGTTGAAGTCATTTTCGACATCATCTTGGTTGCTGAATTTTTTATCCTTCGCAGAACGATCTAAATGCCTGAAAAAATGTTAATTGGTAGGAGACAGATCTGGTGAATATTCTGGATGTGGCAGAGTTTCGTAACCCAATTCCTGCAGTTCCTGGACAACTATTTTTGAAACGTGCGGTCGCGCCATGTCATGCGGTAGAATTGGGCCTCTTCGATTGACTAAAGCCGGCTGTTTTCAATCAGCTTCTGCTGCATCACTTCAGTTTCGGCAAGCATTTCTCCGCTGTGGTAGTCTCTCTAGTCTCGAAGAACTTGTAGTGGACTATACCAGCCATTGTCCACCATGGTCTTCTTTGGATGGAGACTTGATTTCGGTACCTCCTTGAGATTCGCAGTCTTGTAGAGCCATCGTGCACAGCGACGTTGTCATTAAGGATCCATTTTTCGTCGCATGTCATGATTCTGCCCCAAAGGGCTCCCTTAGGTTCCACAGCCTTAACAAAACACAGGTGTCGTGGTGCTTCACCATTTGCCTGGCGCTCAGTTCGTGCGAGATTCATTCATCCAATTTCTTTACTTTTCCGATAGCAAGTGACGACCGATAGAGCTGCCGTCAACGCCGAAACGCTGCGCTAGCTCTCTCACAGTTTGACGCGGATCCGCCTCCACCACGACTTTGAATGGGGAGTGATGGCGGCCTACCTCGGTCTTCACCTTCGAGAGTTTCATCTTCAGATCGAAACCTTTCGAACTAGCGGCGAATTGTGCGTTCCTTAGCGAAATCCCCCCTCCCCAAATGCAGTGTTGATGTTACGGGTCGTTTCAGCTGCACTGATAACAAGTTTGGATTCGTAGAGGAAAATTTGTCGAAAATTGTGTTCAGACTTCTGAAATGGCAAAGCTTAAATTTGGGGAAAATTACAAAACTCGAAGACATGGTTAAAGAGTGCATGAACTTGGCTTTCCAACAGCATATAACACTACAAGGTATAAAAAATACTTTATTGGAAAAATGTACTCAAATAATAACAAGTGCAAAACGCTCATTTATTTCTTGACAACTTAATACAAGTAGTACAAGCTGCCGCTCTGCCTTACGTTCACCGACCTGAAGAAGGCATCGACTCTGTCGAATGCTGAAGCGGTCGTCGAAGCCCTGTTCACTCAAGGTGTTCCTACATCCTTACATCAGAGTCCTTCGAGAGCTGTGGAGTAGATTTACGACCAAGTCTTCACCATTCTACAATGACGTCGTCACCGACATGAAGAGAGGGGTTCCGCAAGGGATACCATATTCCCGAAGCTCCTCACCGCCACACTCGAAAACGTCATGCGCGAACTAGAATGGGAAGACATGGGAGTGAAGGTCGACGGCCGGCAGCTGCACCATCTTCGCTTCGCTGACGACGTCGTGCTCATAACACCGAGAATCAGCCAGGCAGAGCGAATGCTGGCCGACTTCGGTCGTGCTTGTGGGAACGTTGGACTGCAGCTGAATCTTGCGAAGACGATGTTCATGAGGAACGGACAAGTTTCTGACACTCTGTTCTTGCTCATCAGAACAAACATCTCCGAATGCTCCAGCTACATCTATCTTGGTCGCGAAATCAATATGTGATAACCTTGTAACCCAGGCCTGAATAAATAAATAAATAAATAAATAAATATGCTCAACGACATAGAGCCAGAGCTGAGCAGGAGGAAACGAGCGGCTTGGGGAGCTTTCGAGAGCGTCGGAGAAGCAATGAAGAAGGCGAAGACAACCTTCGGCTCCGTGCCCAAATACTGGACTTTACAGCTCTTCCTGCGTTAACATGCCCCTCAGAGAACTGGACCGTACGAACGCAGGACGAGCACGCGATCAGCGTCGTGCGGTGTGGGGAGAGAGGATGCTAGGAGTGACACGACTCAAAGCAAGTGAGAGGAGATATCCGGAGCTGTGAGTTAAACGTCGGAGACAATGTTGCATGGCAAAGTCATCAAAATTAGGTGGGCCGGCCACGTAATGCGTTTCATAGACACCCGCTGGACAGGAGCAGTCACCGACTGGATACCACGAGATGTGAAGAGGACACCAGGATAGCTACTAATGCGTTGGTCGGGCTTCCTCTTCCTGACACATTTCGTGCCGTCAGCGAGGAGGAACCATTGGTTTATCATTGTAAGAGAAAGGAATGAATGGGGATTTTGCTAGAGGTACTCAATGACCAACTATACGCAAGGTGATACAGAAGATATAGCCTTGAATGAAAGCTTCGAGAACACGTTATTTCCTTAAAGACCGTCTCAAACATTTCTTGAGCCAAAGCACAACAAATTTCAATACAAAACTTAAACAGCAGAAGTGGATTGCCAGCTTACCTGACATTTAATGACGGCCTGGTTAAAAACAGAATAACATTTGAAGTCTAATTCTGTGAGTATTTGACACCTCCTCCCCGAGTCCCAACTATGGTTCATTAAATTTCCATTGTAGCTCCATTACGAGCCTTATTTGCCAACTCAGGAGAGCAGAAATTTAAAAACTGCTTTTGTTTCAGGATGCAAGTGCCATGATGAATCTGCAGTTTCGTCCTGATGAGGATGTATGCTTCATACGATTCCGTACTTATTTTTAACTACAACTCGTTGTGAAGACGACTAAATAAAGAAATAGCCAAAATGGGGTGCTTTACAGGATGATCCAAAATTCGGATTTGTGTCAATGCCTCGCGAAAACACCAAGAAGCAAAAAGCGTCGAAATTTGTCCTTATTCCTCCTTCAAAGTGAGTTCAAGATGTTGTAGCACTAGCACTTTCTGTTATGCCGCTGTCATTGGTAAGATCATTTTGAGGTTTCTTTAGAACAAATTGAGTTCGAAAATCAAATGAATTAAATTTTAGGTAATTTCTCCAGATAATAAAAAAGATTCTAAAAGAAATGGACTATATAATATCATCTGAAGACGAAATTTGTTCTTTTATCACAGATTTTCTATCTGTTTCCACGGGCTTGAATGGTTGAATAAAGTGGTCGATGTCAAGTCTAGAGTGTTTCATCACTGCAAAACCCATTGAATGTTTGAACTGTGAAAACTAACGAGGACCTATCAACTTATCGTTTGTAAAAGATTTAAAACCTTAACCGACACGCCACCTATGAAAGTGGGATGTCTCCTACGGCCCGAAGAATGCTGTCTGCTTCTGGGAAGCGGAGCTTCATGGGTGGCATGCCCAATCACTCAGCAGTGTTTGATGCTGTTGCATGGCCAGGCTTGAGGTTCGAAAATTGAACTGTGGTGGTACATGGCAAATTATTTTTTTTTTTGGGGGGGGGGGGAAGGTGGAGGTGCTTTTTCTTGATTTCAGAATTAGATTGCCTCCTAACTTCTTATATTTTTAAGTGATTTTCGTATATTTTTCTTAATAAAATGCTACTACATCCAGATGAAATTTCGACATTGTGGAGAATTGCGCGCGGCTTCCTTCGCTGAAGGAGAAAGCATAAACGAAAAAGGACGGCGCTACTCAATTCCTTTGAAATGCGCCACGCATTCTACTTCTACGGAATGTCGTAAAGGCGATTTGAATGCGCATTTCACCATATAATGAGTTGCAGGTTAGCCAATGAACAGCACTTCACCTTCTTCAGACAAGTTTATTTCAAATTCGCTTACCCCGAATGGATGAAAGGCTTGGTGGACCTGGGCGGAAAATGTAAAACATTTATGCCTGTACCCGGTATCATATGATACCGGGTGCAGACGACAACTAGCATCTCTTCCAGCTGCGCTACACGCGCTCCAGGACAAACGCTATGAACATGGAATTGAATTCAATCGAGATTTGAGTGTATGTGGTTTTACAATTAAAGAATAGCACCTAGGGCAGCATTATCTAGCGAATCAGGATTGGTTCGATTTTCGCCCATTTTAACAGAAGGTCCTGCCAAGATATGTTTCTGATGTCCGAAGAAGCGACATATTTTAAATTCTACTTTGTAAAATTACATCTCGTTTATGTGCGCCTTTAAAATTTAAAAAATCGCAGTGTTCAAGGATTTTTCTGAAGCGCTCTTGGAATCGATAACTACAGAGTCGCAACGGAAGGCATAAATTGTCAAGGAAATAATTTCTCCCGTCTGAAAAAAAAACATTTCAAGAGGTGAAATTGTGCTCCTTCAAATTTTGAACCATGGCTGTTATACAGTAAAAACCGCAGTTTTTTTGCACGATCTTCGATATGATTAGTGGGTCGTATTCAAAACCGTCGTTTTTAATGGAAATAAAATATTTTCTCCATGATGAAGAAGACCTGTAGAGGTATAATTTATCTACACAACATATAAAGTCTTTATTACTACAGGGCAGCGAAATTGTGAAATTTTGAGACAATCTCCCATGTAGTGACGAGGTTCAAGTTTGCATAGGATTGATTTATTCGCTGCTATAAATTTATCTAGCAACTAGCATCAAAACTTTATAGAGTTCCAAAGGTGTTGCTTCTCAGTCGAAAAGACCGGGAGCGCAACTAATTTCATACATCGTTAGTTTATATTTTCTCCTAAACGCATTACAACAACGTTTATTGCCTTGCTTTTACATACTGTTTACTTTTGCGATTGATGCCGTTTACTTTATTGTCTTTAGATCTGTTTAGATCTGCCTCTCTCGACTAGAATGGATCTACACTTCATTACTGAAACTAAGAAACCGTGAAGACGTGAAGACATGTCTGCACTGGTTTATAAAATTTTAAGAAGTAGTAATAGTTCTCGTGATCATAGTTCTTGTGGTGTGGTTTCTCAAACGTCTCAAATTTCCTTCTAAAGGAAGTCGCTGATGATGAATGGTGTACTAGGTCGTATACTCTACACCTGAAAATTTTATTGTTTACTAATTTCTGGAAAAAGCGGCGCTTTTTGGTGCTTTTCTTCTCAAACATTGTTTCCCTGCGATTGCTACGCAATTTTTATCATTTGCCAACTCCCTAGCTCCCATTCCCTCCGCTAATCGTCCCTCAACTCCTTTTTTACAAAACCTTTCATTAGGGAACAACTGTTTCTTGTTATGTTAAGGCAGCAACGAGCTCTATGGACTCGAGGTTCTCCGACTTTCACTTGTGTTGCAAACTCGGAGCTATTCATTCTTGTTCTTTATGCTTGGACGAGCACGTTGCAGCTTAAAAGTCGCGGACTTCTGACTTGCTACCGTTAGTGTTCTCCCATCTAAACCTTTTTAACAGGCAGTGCGAAATATGTATGTGATTGAACACCACACTGTTTCAAAAAGACAGCTGCTGTAAAGAGAGAACGGTAGTCACTACAGTCATCAAACCTCCTATTACGAATAGCAATGTTGCGTGGTATTAGCATCAGTTATCGGTTGCGCAGTCGGAGGAGGTGCCGGCTGTCGCGTGCACCCGATACTAGGTTCCTGGTTTGGATTCCCCGCTCAGGCCAACCAAGCCTTCCATCCCTCCGTGATCGGCGAATTGGTACCGGACTTGTCTGGAAAGGATAAACCGCTGACTTGTTTATCGGCTGGCCGCCGAAAGTCATTGTGTGGCTAAATACGCATTCAAATCGCTTCCACGACATCCCGTATAAGTAGAAATTCGAGGCACATCCTAAAAGGGATTGAATAACGCCGTCCTTTATCCTTCATCCTTATTAGTGCTCATTTTTCCAGTAGAACCTCTTTTTTTCAGTAAAGCTTTTTCACTGCTGAAACATTCACCAAGGGCTCGGGTGTGTGATTTCTGTGCAGGTGTCGTAATTACTGCTTGTCCGTCAGCGATGTTCCGCGATATTCGAGATGAGAGGTGTTGCAGCAATTACGAGCCCTTTGTGATGAAGTGGCAATGACGAGGAGGTCGTGAACTCCCACCCACCGTATAATTGCCCCTACTCCTCGTCCATTCATTAAATCGAGCACAGTATCTGCTCAATCAAAACACGACCACCATTCAATGCTGACCTCGTGTTGCTGGGTTGTGCTCTTTATGGAAGCGCTTCTATTGTGTTGTGTTGATGTTATATTCCAGTTTTGTGCAAGTTCTATGTAACACGACTATACTGGAGGTTTTGAACCAATTCCGTAGAGAAAACATGTAGATTTAAATGTGTAGGCATACTTGTGGAGTACATAAGGGGTCTTGCACGAGTTCGATTGTTACTTCAGGAAGTTGTGCAAGATATTTTCAATTCTCATTCCAGTTGTCGACCAGGATTGTCATCAACCTTATTTTACGTTATTACGGCTGACGTTTCGGCATCGAAATCTTTTTGAGAGCCTTCAAAATTCGGATGTGTTTATGGAACTGTTCTCCCGAACATCGCATCTTCCTGCGGAATACTCTTTCTAAAGAAAGCAATTTTGTGACAATCTTTGCCAATTTTTCTACCAAAAGCGGACTTTTGGTGCATTCGTTTTTCAATCGTTTTTTCTATGGTGTGTGGGCGTAGGCAACATGTAGAGCGCCATTCTTTTAGTAAATGTTAGCCGTTACACTTTCTGTCCTTCCAAAGCCGTTTTACTCAACTCCGGCTAGTTTCCGCCTTTACAAGGTGTTGTGCACTAAGCACCTACAAGGGAAGAAGAAGAGGAGTGGACATGCTCCCGACCCCTCGATTGATAGATTCGATCCTATATGCATTGTGCACGTCGCACATTCGGAGCATTCCTAGCAAGACAGAGCCCTGGCAACGTACGACACGCTTGAGGTACTTCGAAAACATGCATGTCCTAGGAAATAAGCTGCTCCAATCGCAAAAAGTCTGCTCCATACACTTTTTGGCCACCCACGGCGAAAATGCGGTGGTCTGGTAGGTGTATGTATACTTGTTTGTGTAAATATCGAGGAGGCGAATCGAACGGTGCCAACTTTTTCTCAAAAAACCTAAAACTACAATCGGGCGATGATGTTTTAGGTGAAAAAGACACCTCGTCCAAGGTCGTCCTTGGCAATGGAGCGCAAGCTTTCAACGTCGAAGATTTTCATGCCTCCATATGAACTAGGTAACAGCACAATAGAGCTCGAGCTTATGAGCTCAAACATTCCCTTGGTTTCTCAAACAGGTAACTTTAAGCAAGTTGTATCAGAAAGACGCAAAAACTGAAAAAATTACGGTTTTTTGGCGTCTTTTAAAAAGACGCGTCCAGTACTGTAGCTAGGAGTTGCTCGCTGTCGGTCAGAGTGTCCCAGTATCCTGAGATAGAACGCTTCCATTGTTATATCGTTAAACAGAAGGGATCCCGATGAAAGCTCGCATTTGTGACCTCTTCAGTCATCAACTAGTCTGTCACATTCTCTTCTTGAAGAACTGGTGAAGCGTTTTGCCATAGTTCTGCCATTGCATCTCTTTCACGATTACGTATGTTCAGATGCCTTCGTTAACCATTTCAAGGTCTTATGAAACACACAAGAATCTCGAACAATTTCTTATTGCTAGAAGTACGGAGAAAAGCATGAGGCTCGCTTCACAGCGGTATGCATAAATAGACCAGGTGCCAGATTCATCAACCGCTTACCGGCCGGTTACGGTATATCGGTTATCGTATCTGTGTCTCTGTAGCTTTCTGCATTACTTACTACGGCCGATATGGTGAATCCGCCGTGAAATGATAGAGGCGGTATCGTTGATGAATCTGGTCCCGGGTAGAGAGCTGTTATCAAGGCGCACAGGTAAACGCGTCGTGTGCCAAACCGCGCCTCTACTTCGAAATATGCTGATAAAATCTGGAAAAACCCCCGTTTGATGAAGTAGTTCGGAATTCGAACGTATTCGCGAAGTATAGAGCTGGTTGGAACACATGTGTGAAGGCAATTCAATAAGGCCGCCACGTCTTTCATGTCAACAACTTTCGGACCACTGGTGGGAGACACCATATGCTGCAGCCGGCGCCGGAGAACTTCTCCTGAGACGTTGTTCGTTCGCATGCTCCTTCAAGTCACCGCGTTTGTGTCTGTATTGTTTTTCTTCGCCATTGCAGCCATAAACTGTGCCAAGACAGCTTCATGGAAAATCAAAGGGTTTTGATAGTCTGACAATGAGCGCGGCATAGTGGGGTGTTACGCCTTTTTTACCCTGTTTCGCACCTGATACTGTAGTCGAGAGCCTACGGTAGTCGGAGGGAGCACCGGTAGAAAAGAGAAACCACCACGAAAATGGCAACCTCTCTCCCGGGTACAAAATATCAGAAAGATTCTCTCGTACGCTAGTTCGATGTGTATCATTTGCAAAATTGTTCTTTTCCAGCTTTGTTGTTACTGTTAGAAGAACAATGCTGAAGATTTCTCACCTCACCAGGAAAAATCATCAAATGGATTGCCTAAGGCATAATCTGAAAGCTCCAGATGCTTGTGGGATCACTAGACTACATGTCGCTTCAACATCATGAAGTTCCGCGTCAACATATCCATGAACCATACTTAGTCGTGCCATACCCATCGAAGAATCAGTAGATATGACATGCATAGTACATAATGCGACGTATTTAAGGGGACAAAACTGTCAACACCCTGACCTATGGGGCAGGACTTGAGTGTGCGAACATTAAATAGGCAGTTCAGTGTTATAACCAGTTGCTTCATTTGGATGTATCTTAAATCTTTTATCTTCGTATTGTTACATCGTAGATCAGTGAACATTGTCGAAATAAAACTTGTAAAGAAGCTTCTCTTTTTGCTGTCAACTGTAATAGCCAGTTCTATAAGTTCCTTTACAGATCGTTGAGAGTTGGAAACGAAGCCCCGTTCTTAGCTCTTCCAACTCCGTTCAAGGGTTCCTTTTAATGGTTTTCAACTGTCGAAACTATGTCCAGCTGTAGGATAAAACTGTTGTCCTACCTAGCGATAACCAATACGTGAAGAGTGGCAGTGTTTCCAGCATTCGAACGAGTCTCAAGTCCAGGGCGCGCCGAGGCGAACCAACCTTCCTTTTCTTCCGGGTTGGAGAAGTGCTGTTAAACATGTCTGGAAAGGTCGTGCTTATGAGGAAGTTTCCCGAAATTATTCATGCACGTGGTAGCGCAGGAGGTGTCAGCTGTCGCGTGCACTCAATTCGATGCTTTGGGCTAGGTGTCGACCAGGCCAACCAAGCCTACCAACCCCTCGAGGTTCGTGAATCGGAGACGGACTGAAACCGTTCTTCATTCTTTGTCCTCATTCTTCATGCCTAATATGGTGGAAAGAAAACCACCGGACCATTTACGCTTGTCCGTCTCTCCTTGTACAAATTCCTAAGAAAAGGAGCTGAAACCACCCCGAAAGAATAGTGGAGCTGGTGCCGCCATCTGAGGTCGCTTGAAGACCACATAGTGTCGTGCAATCGTGTAAGGTAATTTTCTATGTCGCACATTAATGGTCGACTAGTTCTTCACCTGCGAGCAAGTCATTTTCATTAAGGATGATAAATGCTGTATTTAAACAAGTATAATAGCGTGGTTTGTTATTCATCCTTCGCTTTATCAACGTGACACTGCTCTCGGGATGGCCTTGTTTCTTCAATCCTATCCTCCTTGAGTAATTATTTATTTCATTTGATTACAATAGGTAAACTGGTCTTGTGTATATAGACATACAGAAACATAAAAGAAAATATTGCTCGTGCAAGAAGTTTTTTTTATATGAGAACAACTTCTTAAAACTTTGGCTATCTGTAAAACGAACACTGTTGGTATTGGGGCATTGCAGCTTCAGGTTTTTCCCTTTTCTATGATGACTTCCGTTCTTCAATGATCGGTTCTTTTCCTTTCTTAAACTTTCGCGATCTCCTTATAAAGCTTAATTAATCCAATAATGGTGCAACTAAAACTTGGTAATCCTTCTAGCCGTATCGAACGCGACTTCTAAACATCGTTCTTTGTCGAACATAAAGTGGGAGAGCTGACAGGTGGTGTATTTATTTGCATAGCTTATTTGAGATAGTTGGGAGGTCACTGTAATGAGGAAAACGCAGGAGGCTGTAATTGGTGTGATACTAAGAATCTACCACCGATACCTTTCGAATTGTGGCCAACCAAGCCTTCTTGCCCTCTATGTAGTGTCCGGAAAAGGAGTCGGACTTGTCTAGGAAGGACAAAACCCTGCTTTTTCTATTAGATGGTTACTGCAAGTCGTTAGTTAGTCCAGCTTTATGTCAGAGTCTCATATCAAGCGGAAGTGGAAAGCGGTGCAACCCAGTCACAGATTTGTTCCGGCATTCAGCCCTTTCTCGCTACGTAAAGAAATTAGAGACGCCCATCGTCAAAAGCTCAGTGGTTTGTGACTGGTCTGTTTCGAGTTGAGGACTGGATAAGAACCCGGAGATAATGACGAAGGGTAACGTGCCTAAATCGTGGTTAAATGCATCATTGTCCAATTATGCTCGCTAATTCCACCTCAGATACTTTGCCGGTGGTACCTCCGCAGTTCTAAAACTTGGACGTTTCAGAGATCTTATCCTAGTAAAATCTTTGAGTCTCTGGTAAGATGTAATTAACACCTCCGGAGCTTTCAAAAAACCTACGAGGTGAAATCCTTATAATCTTTATAGCGTTTGCTTAATGTAATTGTTGAAAAAATTATGTGCAAAAATAATATCGCAAAACAGTGACAGGTAAATACAAAAAACTCAATAAGTCTTAATAAACTTTGAAGCCTTAATAAGAATAACTCTGAAGCAAACAAATTATATCGATCCTTCAATTCATCCAACTTCATATTTCAGCAAAAATTTAAAGAGGATCAATTTTAGTTGACCCGGAGCTAAAAGAAGCTAAAGATGTTCAGAAAGATTGAGGTAAAGACTCCCAGCTCTGTTTCTAGAACGAGCTGCTGTGTAAGTGTAATTGATACATTTATTTATTTTATACATGGAGATATACAACAAATAAAATACAGGACACGTTTAGCGCAGTCGGAGGAAGTGCCGGTTGTCACGTGCACTCTGCACCAGGTTCTTGTTTCGGATTTTCCGCCCACAACAACCAAGCCTTCCACATACTCGAGATTGGTGAATTGGTACCAGAATTTTCTGGGAAGGATTAAGCGCTAACTTGCTCATCGGCTGGCCACCGCAAGTCATCGTGTGACCAAATTCGCATTCAGAGCCTCCACGACATCCCGTAGAATGTGTGGCGCATCCAAAAAGGGATTAAATAATGCCTTCATTTATTATTTTATACATGGAAGTCATGCAATAAAGCAAACAAACTAATAAGAGAAGCAAGCGAAGGTAGGAATAAGAGAAAAACACGCTGAAAAATAGAAAACGATAAATTTCTAACCATAAGACACGCCCTGAAAATACCGGCTGACAAGCCTTCTGTACTCATACAGTTGGTAGTGTGTGCTTTTTGAGATCTTCAAAAACCCCTTCCCAGCTCTCTTCTTTCTATATGAGATACAGCGTTGATTATCACGACGCAATCGCACTAATCAGGAGCTTTGAGGCCCTGTTATCATCACCTGTGAATCAATGGGCTTGAGCAGGGTACTGTTCCCGAAGAAGGCGCCCCGATACTCCGGTTCCCGCATGCGCTCCACGAGTCTTCTTGCGCTAACATCGACGAATGTTCGCATTCATAAAAGCGGTCGGTATTGACCTCATGCGTGCGTCGTCGTTGACACTTTAACAGCCATTCTAATGTAGTGCGGGGTTAAGAGGCAGCCGACATATGGACCCTTATTGTACTCTCCACGCAACGCGCTCACACACTCACACAGGAGGGAGCCGGCCGGCCGGCCGGCCCATCACCATCAACATTCAATTCGGCCAATCATCGCCAGGCACAAGCACGACGACGGCGACGACGACGGCTCTTCGCGAGGGCACTTCGCGCAGCCTACCGGAAGCCCTCGTCTGGCCTCTGTCCGACTCGCACTCTGCCGGCGACTCGCGACCCAGCCCGGCTGCTTGAGAACTACCGTCTAGCCGGGGCTGGCTGGTGCTTCTAGCCGTTCTCCTCCTCCAACTGCTCCTTGTTGGCGTATCGCATGCAGCTAGCACTATCTTAGTGCCCCCCCCCCTCCTGTCAGAGGATCGGTTATTGCGGCGACAGAGAAGTACCGTAATCCGTTTGGCGATGTTCACCTCCCATATGCTCGCTCCAACCTTATTATCGCTGGAGAATAGTTTTCGTGATCGAATGGGTCGTCTCGACCGTATTCCACATTATGATACCATACATACCACGCCCAGAGAGGCACCCTATTCCAATGCGGTTCTCCTGTCGTCACAAGAACTGGTCTTCTCAGCCGGAGGGCACTAAAAATATTTCAGCTTTTTAGAAAACCTCACAAATTGCCAGATCTCTAACATCTAACTGTAACTGAAGCTTTTGCAAAACCTTTTCCGAATAATTTCTGAGCAGAACAAGGCCACTGAAGGCCTCACTTTTGCCTTGACACCCCGCACTGAGGTGCTACGATGTTCCACCATTTTTTACCTACCCAGATGTTCGCAGGACATTTGGTAACCACTATGGTGCTTCTTAGATGGTCCCCTATAACAGTCTGTATGTCACTTTGGACATCTCCACGCGGAAAGTTCATTGACCTTCTTTTTAAGATGGTGAGAGTGATAGACCGTATTCCTACAAGCCTTTGCTAGCGATGTAATCTTCACCAGGTGACCAACTGCACAAGCGCTCCGAAGCTCATCCATTGTTCTCGTAATGAAAGGGATACTGGCTCTTTAATACATTAAAAGGTTCTAGTAAAGCAACATGGATGTAGAAAAGGTCGACCTTAATTTTATAATCAGATAACCCTTACATTTACTCTAATAAATTACATTACATTTACTGTCGTAGAGGTAGGCGGTCGTAAGTATTACATCAGCTCCATCCAAACGACGCAATCTATTGTTGCCATTAACACTGCAAATTTATATGCTATTAACCGGCTTTACCCAACCCGTAAGTCCCACGTGTCCCCCTGGTATACCCGTGTTCTGAACTTCCTCCAAGTGCATGTGCTTTGCCAACTTGTGAGGTACTTCAGGACTGCACTGCTGCTGCGGGCTAGCTAAATAGTAACCCAATGGTATTTGCTACGATTTGATGGATCATCTTGATAACCTAGCCTCGCCCTTTATTTTCAGGAACCGTCCAAGTTATTCTCGGAATTTTCGTAAGTCACTTTCAACTGTTCCTTACTCTATGTATGAATCTTTGAGAGCACCTTTATGAGCGCAGGAAATAAATAAGTAAGTGTCACAGGCCATATTACCACAGGAGAAGTCCTCTCCATCTGACTACATAAAAACAACCGCATAATCACTGAATAAGTACCTCGTCAACAAAGAGCCCACATAGAATCTCAATTCCCCATCTCATTTGACGCCATCAAAGCTAAGATTTAGACAGTTCTATTAAAAATTAGGGCGCGTGTAGCGCAGTCGGAGGAGGCGCGACTGTCGCGTGCACCCGATACCAGGTTCCTGGTTCGGATTTTCCGCCTAGGCCAACCAAGCCTTCCATCCCTCCGTAGTGGGTGAATTGGTACCAGACTTGTCTGGGAAGGATAAAGCGCTGACTTGTTCATCGGCTGGCCACCGCAAGTCATTATATGGCCGAATACGCATTCAAATCGTCTCCACGACATCCCGTAGAAGTAGAATGCGCTGGCGCATCCCAAAGGGATTAAGTAACGCTGTCCTTTATCCTTTATCCTTTATTAGGAATTCTGCCGTGATGCGCCGTGGTTTCATTTTGCCTTAGAGAGCGCACAACTGCTCCATTTTGCATTTCACATGTCGTCAGCGAATGTTTGGACTGTTTTCATGGGAATTTCACCTTAAAATCTCATGGTTTCGTTTAGCCTCTGGCTTTTCTTTGAAAAAAGCGCTTCGCGAAAAGAAGACAAAAATTATTCTTTACGGCGTCTCAAAAATGCATTCATCTAACACATCAAAATGTTTCCTTTCCTAATGACTTGGGTGACAAATGCAGCGGTTTCCGCAACTGTGAGTTCCACGCCTTTTTCCGTTTAACTTTGCCTTTCTGTTCTTTCAATTCCAAATGCCATTTCGATGAGCGACGAACCCTTGAGAAGCTGTTAGTTAGTATGTAATTCATCAATCAAAACCTAAATTTTGTGATAGTGCTCATATTCTCGAACAGCAAATGTTTTTTTACTTGAAATGGTCTTATTAAGGAGTTATGAGATGGCTCAACCATCACATTGCTCGCATGTCTACCATGGTGTCATATCATGGTTTATAGGTAGTGCTTACGCGAGCAAGTGTTGACTATCCCGTTTGCTGGCTACCGCTCAAGTATTCGAAACACTTTAGTTGTATATGAACTCTGGGGCCAGATTCATCAACCGCTTACATAGTGGTCGGTAGAAAAGTACCGCCAAACCCCAGACATGAGATTCACCAGCATCAGGTTTGGCGGTACATTTCACCGTTACCGATTGGTAAGCGGTGGAAGAATCTGGTCCTGATGTTTGCTGCTCTAATATCGTCAATAGTGAAGCACTTCTTTGCTGAGCCAGTAGAAGATCGGCACCCACCTCTATTCAAACCACTTGGACTCGATTTTAAGGCCCATCCTTAAACATCTCGCCACTCTGGTTCGTGATTAGAAGCAGCAAACATCGACTTGTCTATAACATATATTCATCAAATATCGGCATCAAAAGGGATTAAACATTGTCTACTTTGTAAGTTGTTACAGCGATGTTTCGCTGCGATCAAAACTCTAGCACCAGACGGGACTCGAACCCGTACCTCCTGCTGACGGTGTAGTGGCGTAGCGCGCTCCCGCCCTGTCAGCAGGAGGTACGGGTTAGAGTCCCGCCTGGCGATAGAGTCCCGATCGCAAAAGAAACATCGCTATCACAGCTTACAACTTCAGTACCAGCCACATGGAGTTTAAAGAAAACGACGTCAATTATTGTCTACTTTCATTCTCGCACCTTTCTTTGCCAAACTTCAGCCTTTAGCGGAAGCATGTATAAACGAAGTTCAGAGAATACTAAGCCAATTCTTCAACATGTGATGGTTTCTGTTGAGGCGAAATCGTTGTGACCTTTATCCTGTTTCTTTCTTGTTGTTATTTTTGTTGCTCTTCTTTTTCTCCTGAACGTTTTAGTCCAACGCAGTTGCAAGGCCCGTAATTTTTCAAAACGCCCTCTTCTTCGATAGTTCTGCCACAGTGTCGACTCCGGCAAGATTTATTTTGATCAGAAACTTTCGCTCCCTCTCTAGCGCTCCTCGTTGACCCTTTCAGGATGCTTCGAACTTTATGTTCAACCTTACTGGGCGACTCTCACCAGGATTTGCCTATGCTATCAGGCACCGTTCCCTCGGATAGAGCAAGGATGCTCCTGTCTTTGGCGCTCTCTGTCCTGAAATCTTCATTCCATAGTGGTTCAGCATAAGACCAGCATTCGCTTGAAAATCTACTTCTACACGTTTTGCAGTAGGCACTACCTGAAAGGCTTAATACCACAGCTGCACTTTCCGTTCTTGCGATTTTGTGGAAAAGCTTGCCTTCCTATCAATCTGGGCCTGAAGTTGGAATCTCCGTGACATTGCGGAAATTTTGCAATTGTGAGGCATGACAGACGGATAGCTCTGCTCCACAGTTTACCATGAACTTGCTACCGCTTTATTGCTATTATATATCCTTACCTTTATCACTGGCCAATCTAAGACCACTCCATCTAGTACAGTAAGGACTTATATTACTTCAAACTTTTCTCTTTTATTACTATATTTCAGAAAACCACGAAGTCTCTATAGAAAAGAAGACCTCACTCTATGCAGTCGCACGATTCTGACTACGTAAAGGTGCTAAGGATAAAAGGTGAGATCGATTTCGTATTTGCAACACTGAAGTGAGCAACCAGCAGGTTCACATAAACGCTTATATCTCCCAAATAGGCGAAGGAAGCTTTCGGGAAAAGCTTCACCGATGTTCTTCACTTGTCGCTCTTAAGGAGCACCCGTTTTTTGTCACTTGCACTCCATGAATAAGCAGAAGCGGATTTTTAGGCGCGCCGCTTCTAAATTGAATCCATATGTTTGCCATAAGGCAATTTTTAGACCACAAATCAAGTAGAAGAAAAAGATTTTATACATGTAAAAGGCAAAATGAGCAAAGGGTGATCCTTTTTCGGGAGGGGCCATGCATCTTCCCTTGACTCCGTATTTGGCTTAGACATTAATTAATATACAGTCGTCATTTGATAAAGATGGCAGTGCGTCATTCTTTATAGGGAGTCTGCTACCAATTCGCTGTCCAAAAAAGGGTCGGCTTAGACGGGTGCCGAACCAGAAACCTTTACTCGAGGTGCTCGCGAAAGTCAGCATCTTCTCCGAATGTGCTATCCTATCGCTACCCTTTTAGATATTTTGCTCTAAGTAAGTTGCCGCCACTTTCTTGCAGCACTGGGGTAAACCACACTTGGGAACTATAACACCTCGGTTTTACTTTAGGAAAGAAATTACTTTAAAGATTACTTATACATTACTTCAAAAGCTGGAAGAATTTACTTAAAAGTTTTGTTTTATTTTTAATGCGTTACGTGTGGCAAGGCGCAGTAGGAAGAGGTAGCTTCATTATTTTGCACCCCGATCGAGAGAAGGTCCGGGATCCTACCAAACAAACAACGCTTTCTATCCCTTCAAACTTCACAAGCTGATAACAGACGTCTTTGGAAAGAATTAAACACCGTCGGAAGGCCAACGCAAGTAATTGTCTAGGACAAATATTCATCTATACTGCTTGTGCGATGTCTTGTGAAGGTCGGATGAACGGCATATTCCACAAAGGAATCGACAGACATTAATCTTCTCCTCCATTACGTGTGGTCTCGTTGATTATGGACTGCCAGAAACACCTCTATTCGTCCCTGTTGCGTGCCAGAGTGCTCCAAAGAATCCTCCTCGCTCAAGGGGCGCAAAGGGCGTCACATCGTCAGAGCTTTAGTCCTTAAACTAATCTAATTCAGATGTGGTTCAGCTTATAAACCTTGTGTACGGCTGTTATCTCTGTTTATCTTTAAGAAAAACCTTGAAAACACTTTAAATGTCGAAAAAAGGATGCGATGCAATTGTGCACATTGATATTAGGGGCAAATTTCTGATGCTAGCAGCACTATTCCGTTTATCAACAATTTGTACAATATTCGCGACATTCGCAATCAACTATTTCAACATAGACAAACACCTAACGGGACTAAGCATTTAAACGGCCTGACTAGGACGACCAGGGTTTTCATAATGTTGTAGCTCACCTGTTGCTTCATGCTCTCTATTTCAGGAGCGAATGGAGAAGAGCGAACTCTGCAATTTCCTATGAAACTCGATCTTGAGCGACCGAAAAGGCCTCGGACCACCTTCTCCGAAGACCAACTTCGCCTTCTCGAGGAAGCATTCCAGGAGAACGGTTATCTTACCGGAGAGGCTCGAATGGCACTTGCTGCCCGACTTGCGCTCAGCGACACGCAGGTCAGCGATATGCGAATTCACAAGTTAACGCAGAGTCGTTCAGAGCTGAGTAAAATCTCGAGTTCAACACCCACCGTTCTTGTATTTTTCCGATTTTGCGCTGGACAGAGCTCACACAGAGAGTATAAAGTACAGTTGTGCTCGAATGTCCTATTCGAATAGGTATTCGAATGATTTTCATTCGAATTTGAATATTCGAATTCGAATGTTCAAAAAATCACGTTTTTCGAATGTATTCGAAATTAGAATGCTCGAAAATTGCTGGTATTCGAAACCATTCGAATATTCGAAAATTTTGCGAGAGCACAACTATAGTATAAAGGCGTAGGCACCCTGAGCGCAAAACAAAGCATGTGGCTCCGAATCCTTTCGAGTACAAAAACTTTGATCAAACCAAAACACCGACTAGTCATCTAAGTTCCTCCTACTTCTATTGCAGAAAATAATCGACTAGTTTTCCTGCGATTGTCATGCTAATCTTGCGCAGTTCGTAACCAACGCGCTCCACGGCAACACAAAAAAGAAGATTTCATGGCTCATCCCAGAGACAAAGATGCTCATGAGTCTCTGATTTAGTATTGAAAATTGAGTATTTAATTGAATTATTGAAGTGAACTGAATTTAGTCGTAAAATGGTCTGTGCTGCAGATTTTACGTTGATCAGCTCAAACGCGATGCAGACTAGAAATCAATCAATTTTGGATGCATTTAAATGACTTGTACAATGGTAGAGCTATAGGGAACTTGCACAGACGGAAGAGGCGAAACTTCGGATTAAGGTACCTTTCGGGTTTGAATTCCACCTAGAACGGCTAAGCCACAACTGAATTGATATACACTTGCTTGGAAAGCATAAATTGAGTGTCATAAATGCCTAGCTGTTACAACGATGTTTTGTTGCGATCAAAAGAAGGTTTGGTCGCCATAAAACATCGTTGTGACAGCTCATAAAAGCCTGTTTATCAGTGTGCTATTTCAATTCATTTTATAGGCCAAGTAGTGTCGTCTACGGTATCCTGTTCAGGTATTACGTTGTCCAAAAAGTTCTCAGCCTTTTGTGTTACTATTTTTCGATCGTCTGTTATTAATTAAAAACTCAACTTGCATTGCCCATTAATGCTTCTTTCTGTACAGGATTTTTCGCTCTATCTGGAAAAATAATTTATGCTTCAACGTTGTTTTACATGACTGTTCTTGAACGGTTTATTGAAGTATGTCGAAAGAGCAATTAAGATCGGTGCTTTATTTTAACCTCAAATTGGGACAACAGCCGAGACGGCTCGACAAATCAATCGAGTGTGGGGCCCTAAAAGTGTTGGAGAAAGCACTGTGCGCCAGTGGGTCAGTGAATTTCGGGTCAGAGATTTCAGCCTCGAAGATGACCCCCGTAGCGGTCGACCTAGAGCAAGACTTTTACTACGAGTTGAAGGAATTGGTGGAAGCTGAATCATCCCAAACAGTTCGCGGGACCGCGAAAGAGCTAGATGCCTGTAAAACTGCTATTTCGGATGCTTAAGTGTTGATTCAAATGGTGCTTATTTCGACTAAATCCGATAAGATTTGAGAAAGTTATGGTAGTTCAAGGTGAAGACTCGAAACCCTGACAACTTTCCGGACAATCTAATATTATTAATTGAATGGATGGCGGATCCCACAGAGGCATTGACTTTCGCTGAGTTTATGATGGCCTTTATTCTTTCTGTCTCTTGTACATTGTTGCCTTCAACCCCAGTCTGAACTCATATCCCAGTGAATCCTCTCAAAAACCCTCTGCTTAGATACCTATGTAGCCCAATCGGCAGAAAAATGTTTGATCAACATAATTAAGAAGCCCTTATTTTAGATCATTAAGGGATAAAAAGGATAAAGGATAAAGGACGGAGTTATTCAATCCTCTTTGGGATGCGCCATTCTACTTCTACGGGATGTCTTGGAAGCTATTCGAATGCGTATTTGGCTCATACAATGACTTGCGGTGGCCAGCCGGTGTACAAGTCAGTGCTTTATCCTTCCAAGAGAAGTTTGGTACCAATTCACCGACCCCGTAGGGATGGATGGCTTGGTTGGCCTGGGCGAGAAATCCGAACCAGGAACTTGGTATTATTGGGTGCAGGCAACAGCCGGCGCCTCCCCCGACTGCGCTCCACGCGCCCCATTTTTTTATGTTTTTTAGCTACTAAGATTTCGCGACGCATTGCTTTTAAGCTCTTAATTTTAGATCATTGTGTTTTATATTTCAACTTAATAGAGCTACGAAAATCACTGAGTGAAGAACGAGTTCAGCTCTTTCAGGTTAAAGTCTGGTTCCAGAACCGAAGGACGAAAAATCGAAAGAAGACAGTAAATGATGAGACAAGGTACGTGAAAAGCCTAACTGAGCAGATGAAAATCTAGACTTTCTCATTCTCTACTACTTTTTAAGAGCGGAAATTTTTAATACTCATGGATATCCTCTTCCTGAATGAGACAAATGTAGCTTTAGTCTGGAATTTTCGTTAATCTGTGCTTATTTCTTTGTAGAAGCGTCCCATTGGCATCTATTTTAGACTAAATTTTGCTTACAAGCTTAATCCTAACATGACTTCAGCGAGGTTGTAATGCTGTTTGAACCTGGGGCTTTGAGAAACAATGCTTCGACATTAAATGATTAATAATGTTATTGATGTTTTGTTAATGCCTTCTGAGCTACTAGCAAGTTTTCTTTCAGGTTGATCACTTCCACAACAACGCAGTCAAATCTCTCCTCGCAGAATCCCTCAATTCATGGGCAAATACAGTACCCAAACTACCTGTATCCTCAGCACTACGTCACGTCGACAGCGTTCTACCCATTTCCTCCGACAATACATTCGCAGATTCCTTTTCTTCAGAATTTATAAATAGCCATCAATTGATTCGGATCTCTCAACCTGTGGTCTTCAATAAAAACGATTCGCTCCATCAGTCCTTTGTAGCGCCGTGTGAAGATAAGTCAAGCGGTGAGGATAGACACAGTGCCTTGTGTTGTTCACTAAGTTGGCCGAGGATCGGTTCCGTAGATACCATTAAAAAGTTCATGTGTTCTTAAAAAAGTGTTAACTATATAGAACGAAATGGAATAGAACCACTCATAGTTTTCACGTTGCGCTCAAGTAACGCTTGAATGGCATCATATGATCTAAAACATATAACTTGTGTGGTTCCAACCACTTCGTTTATTTAACAGTCATGGAGCGGTCTATCGGCTGCCAAACGTCAGGGTGAAACTGGGACACCTCGACCGTCTATACACACCGTCAATATACAGCGGGTCGGAAAACCTTCAAAACTGTTCCTATGATGCCTGTTCACCCTATACTTCTCTGAAGAACCTGAAGAACGTGGATCTTTCTCTGAAGTACTTGTTCTCTACGTGGCGAGAAACAGATCGTGAGAGCACCATTCTAAAGTGCCTAATCTGCAGAAGCATAAATAAAGTTGATCGGCATTGGTCAACCGGTCGACATCGTTTACTGTCCGGCGGTAGTAATACTCCTCCGATTCTGATATGTTCTTGATAAGCTATTGAAAAACTCTGTGATCGGACTGATCATCAAGACATGGTGAGGGTCATTGATGTCCCTCCTAGGTCCTTGAAGGGGCAGCATGTTCGGAACCGTATATACGACAGGACCTGCTCAACTCTATCCTGCCTAGTTTGCCCTAATCGGAAAGAGGGGGATTGTATGACATCTGGTGTGGTTTACCTTATGTCATGCAATGAGTATGGGGAGGAGTAAATAGGGGAAACAGGCAGACCCTTATGAATAAGGGTTAAGGAGCATTTGTGCGGTCTTAGAAAAGGCAACGTCAAGACTCCTTAAGGGAACACAGAGTCCGCTGCTATGCAGACGTGGTACTGCAGATGGCCACGTCCATCTTGGCCCGAGAAAGTGACGTCTCGACACGCAGGACACTCGAGGCTAGGAATCTTGGGACCAACCGGAAGAAAGAGCGTCTAACGGTAACCAAAGAACTAGCGCCCTTTTGAGATCTCTGAGCGTCTGCTCCATTTTGGTCACACGACGGAAAGTACTTTTGCTAGAGGATTCCCTCTGCTTCTAATACTATGTTAAACAGATATTTTTTCCACGCGCGACCACCACAGCAGTGACGAATTGCCTGACCGTCATCCACAGACAAACAAAGTAACGCCACTTTCGAGCTACAATCAGCAATGTAGCTCGATCTTTGCCTTCCGATCGAAACCTTCACCTGTTGTGAGGCACTTCCTTCGGCCATAATACCTGTGTCTCCCAAGCCGAAACCATCGGTGAGGAAGTCGATGATGTTGACCGATATTGGCCTCCCAATCGCAACCGCCCACATTGCTGTGAATGCCTTCCGTCGACGATCACAGTCACTCAATTCCACACTGATCGGCTAAATCTGAGAGGAAATCGCTAATATCGATCGATAGTGATTGCCTCCTACCGCCATGAAACCCTTCCGTCGACGATCAACTGAATCCCCAAGCACGCTTGGCGACGTTTTCGGCACGTGTTCTGGATCCCAGGTCAGGCTCAAGCGTGGGGTTCGACTTTGTTGCAAATTTGCGACAACCCGTCCTTTCGGAGCGGATTTGGTACGACCTTTGACTCAATCACTGTCATTTCTTATCCGTGCTAATTTCTTCCTCATTTTATGTGACTTTTGCACCCCTTAATAGGTTCTTCATTCTAGGTGTCGTTACGAAACTCAACAGAATCGCGAGAATTCACCGAACAGGACGTGTTTTGAGAACGGAATAAAACTCTTTAGCGTTTTGGGAACAGATTGTTCTACAGCTCAGAACAGGGATTTTTCTAGTAGCAGTCTCCCAATCATCACTGATCGATTTCTGCGGATTTCTTTTCAGGACGTCGTGGAATCAACACAGTTTTCTACCTGAAGGAGCGGCATCTGTCTGAAATAGTACTCTGAAGTTATAATTCGTAAAATTTCGTGTGTTAATTATTAACATCTACATAAGTGGTTTTCCAAAAAGAAAATTTTGAAGCCCTCTTCGAATTGGTTACGGAGTCGCAACCAGGGGATGGACGATGGCCTTCCCTTGGAAATCATTTTCTCCCATGCGAAGGAAGCATCATCAAAAAATGAAATTCTACTTTACAAAAATTCATGCACAGTGCATCATACCGAAAAAAACTCCGCTGTGATGTCAATACGATTAGGAGGGGCCGTATTCGAAATTCTCGTTTTTCACGAAAATAAAATTATTTCCTCTCCGAAGCAGACCACCTATATGAACTTTCAAGCCACAAGAACATTCAAACCTGCACCAATGCATAGTAAAAAATCATGAAAAACCAAAACTCTCCGGATTGAACAGGATGAATGGACCTGTGATCAACCTTGCCACAACGTTGCTGTAGCGACAAAAACGTTCACAAAAATGATCATAACTCGGTAAGTTTTTCGAATTTTGGAACACCCGGCGGATTTTCAAAAAGAAGATAAAAAGCGCTTTTATAGCGTATGAAAAAAGGTTTCAAAAAAGGAGTCTTCATTCGCGGCGGGGGAGTTCGATTTCTGGCCGACTTTTGACGAAAATCGACCAGAAATCGAACCCCCGTCGCGCATGAAGACCCTTCTTTCTGTAAAATGATTCTTGTATGGTAAGAAAGCGTGTTTGCTTTGTTTTTCAAAAGACCAGCAAATTTTTTGAATTTCGGAAAATAGGCCTACTTGTGGCCAATTTTGTGAAGTCATTTCAATTTTTTCGATCAAAAGTCGAATCCTCGGCCGCGCATGATTACCCCTCTTTTGGAAATCGCCTTTTACGCGGTAAAAAGGCTTTCTATCTTTTTTGAAGAACTAAACAAATTTTTCGAATTTGCAAAATTCGAAAAACTTACCGAGTTGAGCGCATTTTTGAGCACGTCCAATTTTGTCAATCCAATAGCGTTGACGCAAGGCCGACCAGATGTTGATTAAACCTGTTCGGTCCAAAAAACCATGATTTTTTCAATGTGCATTGATCAAAACTTAGAAGTTTTCGTGGCAGAATTTTAGTCTTCTTCAGTTAAAAAATAATTTTGTTTTCATGAAAAACGAGAATTTTGTATACGATTCCCCTAATCATATCGACATCGCTGCGGAGAAGCTTGCTTTTTTTCTGTATGACACACAGGGATTGAATTTTTTAGGGCTCAATTTTTTTATGACGTTTTCTTCAATAGGAAAAAATTGTTTCCAAGGAAAGTTCATCCTTCGCATATGATCGACGAAATCGGAGAACCCTGTTGCCGCACGTAAACTGGTATGAGTCGGAGAATTTTGGGAGCCTTTGAAAAATTCGGATCTATCCTTACTCGGGGCGACATAACTGAAATTATGTAATAAATCGAATTGAGACTTACCGAGCGGCCCCTGCAAAACAATATAGGACCTAAACTTTAAAAAATGGCGAAGAAAAAAACGAAAAAATTACGTTGGTTTTCGTCGCAGTTGTAAGCAGTCAAGGCTATGCGCCCTCACCATGTTAGAGCCTGGTTATGACCCTTGGCGACGGTAGCACGCGGCAAGCCTCCACTGCGTTGCTCTTTGCCCGCCGAGACAATTGTAAAACTGCGGCGATTTCATTTTTTTTGTTTGTTTGTTCGTTTTTTTGTTTCGTTTAGGTCTTATCTTCTTCTGCAGAAGCTGATCGGTGAGTCTAAAGTCGATTTATTACATGCTTTTAATTATGTGCCCCCCGGACAAGGACAGATCCAAAAATTCATAAAGTTTTGAAAACTATAAGAAATATGGATTCTACGCTTCAAAATACAGAGCGTAAAAATAGCAGCTTCCTCGTGATTGATTAGCGGGGTCGATATTTTTCGACAAATGTTGCAAATTGGGACGCCTGTTCATACAGAAGATCGTTCCAGAATAACAATGTTTTATTACTGTGTATCAAACTGTGACTTCAAATTTTATAGAGTACAATATCACTTTCTGATGCTGTTTCACGCAGAAGAGAGAAAATTAATTCCGTGGCAACTCCATCCTTCGGTTGCCATTCCGTCATCTGTTCGAAGAGTGCTTCAGAAAATCTTGTTCGAAGAGCAATTAAGTCATCTTTAGTAATCCACACTTTAAAATTTTATAGAGTGCAATTTTGGACGTAGATGTCGCTCGTTTAGGCAGAAAACTGTCGTGTCCATGACCTCCTGGAAAAAATCTGAAAGAAATGGAAGCCTCCCGTTTACTCCAAATTTGCCGACAGAAAATCTTTAATTTTAACAAAACAAAGCAAAGCAATAAAAACTGTAAGGAAAATTTAATGTTCAATTTGATAATTTCAGGCAACGAATGTGAGATTGCACGCCACCACGCCTGGAAAAAAACAACTTTTTAAGAAATACAGCCATCGCCTAAAAATCTGAAAAATACGAGAGAATCCTCTTCCAAAACCGAAAGACTACGACCCCCCTCCCCGAAACGGCGCCACAGTACGGCCCACCTCGGTTGTCGAACCTCAAGCTTGCGCCTGTCCCATGCACGTTGGCACTCCTTCCCCCCCCCCCGGCGATTTCCCCCTATTTTATGGCTAATTTATGATTCATTTTAGCGTCAACGCCGACTGATTGCTCTTAGCGCTTTATTATGCGGTGTGATGTATTAGGTTGTCCCATAAGTCCCCGCCGTTCTTTTTTCCAACGATTCATTGCGGATTTCGCATGCGATCTCTACCATAGCGCTACAACTTTCGAAGAGAATGATTTGCTCTATCAGTGCCTTTGCTTTTTTCTATTCCTTTTTCATCCTGAATTTTGTCATTATGTCGTTAAAATGAAAAGTGAAAAGTGGAAAAGTAGCCATCCGTGCAGTCGCTTTCCTTTGCTTAGGTTTGGAATTTTTGCGGTTTTTTATAGCATTTGGAAGACAATGTTCTGTAGGAATACAAAATTCCGAAAAAGAGAAAATTTATCTTCACCAACAACTCCCTCTCCTTGTTCAGTTGTTGATATTCAACAGAAGTCGGCATGAGACAATAAACGCGACACCACTTCTTATTGAGCAAGACATCTTCTTCCGAACGACATATAACACCAAGCAAAAAAGTCCACGCCAGAGCAGGAATCCTCGGTAACAATTCGGAAGGAAAGTTCAGACGTCCCAATTTGATGACATAAAAATCAATAAATAACAAATGAGTAAATAGGACCAATATGTATTCTTCTAGTACAAAACATTGTCTTCCAAATGCTATAAAAAACTGCGTAAAATATTCCAAACCTAAGCGGAGAGAACAACTGCGCAGATAGCCACTTTTCACTTTTTCACTTTTCAATTTACCGACTTAAAAATTTACAAAATTCTCGATGAAAAAACAAATGAAAAACATGCTCTGATAGAGCAAATCATCCCGTTTTGAAAACTGTATAGCACTATGCAAGAAACTGCCGGCGAAATCCGCAGTGTATCCTTGAAGAAAAGGACAGGGACCTATGGGACAACCAAACACTTGGTACAGTGCTGAATACAGTTAAAACAAGCTGCTGGTACCGTAACATAACGCAGCAACTACCAGTAGAGATATGATCAGAAAAAAGGCCCAAGGAAAGAAAAAGTGAGCACATCGACATGGAAGAACGATAAGCAGGAAAACAAGTGACTATATAGGAAAGAGGCATTAACCGAAAAAAGGATGGTTCAACATTTTTTGTGAAGGAGGGAACAGGATGACTAACACTGCAAGCCCAGCCGCATATACCTTCGGGCACTAATGTAGTAGGTCCGCAACCCTCACGACTCGAGACTCGAAACGCGCACAGGAACAGGCAAAAGAAAAAACTGATACGATAATAGGAGCTGCCACTCAAAATACAGAAACATGTACCGCTCCGTTCGTGCACCGTTTTGAGTGCACCGTTTTACCTTCTTGTCGAGGCTCTTGATACTCAACAAATCTGGACAAACGCTCCTGAAAATGCTGGACTTCTTCCACCTGAAAACTCAACTTCTGGGACTCCAATTTTTGAGCGCGGGGCGCTCGGAGAAGGAAAAGCTAGTAACACCTTTGCGGCCGAAAATACAGTACGCAAAGCCTTTCTAGACTTCTTCAATCGACTCTGCAAAACAACTTTGATATCCTATAAACTATAATACAAGTAGGAGAACAATACTCCAGTATCGGTATTGCATAGAGGGCAAAGAGGTAAAAAACAGTTTAGGTTCGCGCAAAAAGCCGGTAGTATGACGTTTGATCTCAAGGGTTATCTGTTAATTATGCTAGCTATGCAGTTTTCTTAATTAAAATTACTACTGCAGACTGCTCCTAACCATAAATTCGTGACTTCCTTAACTTGTGCTATTGTATTTCCATCAAGAGTGAAATTGAAACATGAAGCTGCTACCAGTTTCCATGACAATGGTCTATTAATAGAGATATCCAAGTGCCAACTCTTCAACCAGGTAGAGAAAGCATTTATTGCGTCTTGTAATTTGGAACAACAATGGTGAAAACGTTGAAATCATCAGCATACATACAGTGCATCCTAGAGGGAGGCCGTAGAACAGGCTGTTAACATAAAAGAACATTGGCGGACCAACGTAAGTTTCCTGGGGTATACCACTCAAGGTGGGATACGATGGAATTCCTTTACGAAGGCATGCCGTAGCCTGCTGACTAAGAAAGATTCCAGGAATTTGAGCGTAGTCCACCTATGCCATAACAGGACAGCGTTTCCAAAAGAAGCCTAATTAAAATGAAGCCAAAGCTCTCGTATGGTCTATGTAACAGGCAAAGTTCCAATTGTCAAGTTCTTTATACCCGAATGGAATCGTGGACAATGTTTTAACACATTTGCTTGAGCCTGGAGCTGCTGGTAGAGAGGCTATATGTTGTTACAGGATGTTTTGTTGCGATCAAAACTCTTGCGCCAGGCGGGACTCGAACCCGCATCTTCTGCTTTCCGGGCAGCGATGTTCGCCTTACACCACCGGCGCTGTTTGACCGCACGTTACATCGTAACATCCGGAATCGTGGACATTAATGAATATTAGTGAATGTTTACAATGCGAAAGGATAATCAGGCAAGCTCGAATTTGCGCCAAAAATCAAAAACTTGCACTCCCACGACTCCGAAGATCGAATACATACTTCGATCAGACTTAGTCTAAAGGGCTAATTGAGGTGCTTATCGTAAATATGGTAAACGTTTTCGCTGCTGTGTACAGTGGGTGACGGCGAGTATGTATAATGTTGGTTAAAGAACAACCGGCACTATAGTACTATCACAACTAAAGAAGTCGGGAAGAGCCCGGGGGAAAAGTTCGCTCATATCGCTCGGTGAGGTCGTTTTGAGTGCTGATCACGAATAAGATATCCACTTTTGAAAATTCTGCTGACTGCGGTAGTTTACGGCGGCCACGGCTATCAATGTCAATAAAATGAATCGCTTTCTTCGCCTAAGTGGTCAGACTTTCTTTCCAACCTTCCACTTTTGAATGAAAAGTAGTGCATAAAAACTGTAAGGGATGACAGATTCATAGTCAGCAGCTTAAATGGTGTCCAGGGGAGGAAAAAGCGAAATCGTTGGTCATGAACTTGCTATCCCTACTCACGAAGAGCCATTGTGAAATACAAAATCAACCAAATTGTCGAAAACAGATATCATATTCATGCCCAATATCCAAAAAACCGAACTAGCGATGCTTGAGCGAAAAAGATACTCAATCCTTCCTCGATTTCTGAAGTTTTGCTCGTAGAACACCTCCGCTTGTTCAGCATCCAATCCTTCAATTGCACACACTCACAGTCACTTACTGTGGTCGACCGTAACACCGAAGGCGGTTGCCAGATCAGCACCCCAAAAACGCTCAAGGTTTGGGCGAATTTTTTCTTTCGATCTATGGAGTCGTGAGGCTGACTCAGGGTCAAGCGTGGGGTTCGATTTTTGCTGGAAATTTACGACCCCCCCCCCCTCTGAAGCGGAATTTGTACGACCCCCTCCCTCTCTCTTCCACTGTTCTATTTCTTGTATTTCTTGATTTTTCCAAGGTTTCTTGTGCAGTTTGAACTCTTTAATAGATTCTTCTTTTCAGGTGCGGCTTCGGCACTGAAAAGGACAATGAAACGAGTTCCCTGATCAATAATGTTTTCAAAACACAACAAAATTCTTTAAAATTTTGAACGCTATTTTCGACACTTCAAAATAAAGATCTTCTGGTAGCAGTTTCCAATCATCATTGTTCAATTTATGGAGTTTTTTTAGAACACCATGGACACGGAACATTCTTCTACCTGAAGTAGCGACGTTTGCATCTGAAATTGTGCTCCGAAATTGTGTTATATAAAAATTTGAGTATTACTTTCTGACGACGACTTAAGTGCTTTCCTTATAAATTTTTTGAAGCGTTCCTCGAATCGATTATGGAGCGAAAAAAGGAAGGATGGACGATGGACTTCTCTCGGAAATAATGTTCTCCCATCCTAAGAAAACGTCATAAAAAACGAAAATGGAGCTAAAAAACCCCAGCTCTGTACATGATACAGCAAAAAACAAGATTCTCCGCAGCGATGACGGAACTGCGATGACGATATGATTAGGATGGATCGTAAGCAAAATTCTCGTTTTTCATGAAAAAAATATTTTTTAGCCGAAGCAGACCACCCATACGAAGAAAATTTTGCCACAAAAACTTCCAAGTCATGATCAATGCACAGTGAAAGAATCATGATTTTCTGGATCGAACAGGATGAATCGACCTCAGGTCGACTTTGCACCAACGTCATCGGAGCATGAAACTAAACGTTCACAAAAAGGTTCATAACTCGGTAAGTTTTTCGTATTTTGAAAATCCTTCTAGCCTGTCAAGAAGAAGATAAAACGCTATTTCTCACAGTGTAAAAATCTTTTCCAAAAATGGAGTCGTCACGCGTGGCTACTGGTTCGATTTTTGAGCCAAAAAAAATTGAAGTGGCTTCACAAAAATATTCATAACTTGACCAATTCTTCGAAGTTTTAAAATCCCGCTAGCTTTTCAGGAACTAGGGAAAAAGCCCTTTCTTGCTATATAAAAATTAATGTCCAAAAATTCGGTCTTCATGCGCGGCAGGGGAGGTTCAATTTCGGCTCCATGTCGCGAAAATACGTACCGAAAATCGAACCCCCCCCCCGCCCCGCATGAAGATCCCTTTTTTGCTAAAAGTGTTTGTTACCTTAAAGAAGCGCTGTTTATCTACTTTTCAAAAAGCTAGCGGGATTTTTGAATTTCTAAAAAATAACCGAGTTATGAATATTTTTGTGAAATCACTCCGATGACGTCGGTGAAGGGTCGATCCGAGATTCAGTTCACGACTTCCGAAAATTGATCATATCTCGGCTATTTTTCCGAAAATCAAAAATTTCGCTTGCGCATCAAAAATAAAGCAAATATGCTTTCTAACCCTATAAGAACCGTTTTCCAAGAAAGGGGTCTTCATGCGGGGCGGGGGTTCGATTTTCGGTACGTATTTTCGCGACATGGAACCGAAATTGAACCTCCGAATGAAGACCGAATTTTTGGACACTAATTCTTATACAGCAAGAAAGGGCTCTTCCTCTAATTTCTGAAAAGCTAGCGGAATTTTGAAACTTCGAAGAATTGGTCAAGTTATGAATATTTTTGTGAAGCCACTTCAATTTTTTGCACAAAAGTCGAACCAGCAGCCACGCGTGACGACTGCTTTTCTGGAAAACGATTTTTACACCATGAGAAAGGGCGTTTTATCTACTTTACGAAATGCTAAAAGAATTTTCAAAATTCGAAAAACTTACCGAGCTATGAACCTTTTTGTGAACGTTCAATTTTATGCTCCGATGACGTTGGTGCAAAGTCGACCAGAGGTCGATTCAACCTGTTCTATCCAGAAAGTCACAATTTTTTCACAGTGAATTGATCAAAACTTCCAGGTTCTTGTGGCTAGATTTTATCCGTATGGGTGATCTGCTTCGGCTAAAAAATAATATTTTCATGAAAAATGAGAATTTTGTATGCGATCCATCCTCGTCATATCTTCATCGCAGCGGAGAAGCATAGTTTTTATTGTATGTTAAGCATGACTTAAAATTTTATATGATGCAATTCCACTCTCTGTCGTCCTGTCCTTCAGAAGGGAGAAAAAGAATTTCCAGCGAGGAGTCCATCCATATTTCAATTGCGATTGGTCATGTCAGAGAACGCAGTAGCCGCATTAAACTGCCGTAACACGGAGATTTTTTGGGGCTCCTGGAAAATTCATAAAGCTTTAGTAGATGTGTTTTCTATGCTTCAAAAGGCAGGTTCTAAAAGTAACGTGTTCCATGAGATTAGTGTGTCGATATCTTTTCGGTAAATCGAGACGTCCGATCATATAGAATATTGTTTCAGAGAAACATAGTATTATCAATGTGTGTCCAACGGGCTTAAAATTTTATAGGGTGCGATTTCATCTTCTGATGCTGTTTCCTGCAGGAGAGAAATTACTTTTCAAGCAAGTCCGTCCTTCGGTTGCCATTCCGTCATCGACTCGAAGAGCGCTTCACAAATCTTGTAGGGAAAGCACTTAGGTCGTCCTCAGTAATTAACACTTGAAATTTTATAGAGTGCAATTCTGGAAGTAGATGTCGCTCATCAGGCAGAAAACTACCGTGTCCATGGCGTCCTGGGAAAATCTGAAAAAATGAAAATCTCTCATTGACCATAAATCTGCGGACAGGAAATCTTTATTTTTCACTGCACAGTAATCGGCATTTAAAAAAATTTTTGATATTCAATCCTATTTTTTAACTCCAGGAAACGCAAGTGCTTGTAAATCTCCGCATTGTCGTAGTCACACCTGGAAAAAACAACTTATTAATAGATGCAAACATCATCTAAACACCTGAATTTGGAGAGAGTCCTCTGCCAAAACCGAGAGAGTACGACCCACCCCTCCAGACGAGGCCGCAGTACGACCCCCCCCCTTCGATTCCCGAACCTCAAGCTTGACCCTGGGCTGACTACAAATTCCTACGTTTGTAATGGCGCCCCATCCCATCTATCAGTAAGGGAGAGCCGTCGGAAAAAAGTAGGCTGCAGTACGACTGGGTGGACCAACATTCTATTTCCGATAAGGGTTATTAGATTTAGAAAAAAAGCTACAGGAAGAGTTCTCTCTATAGAAACCCAAAGATTGGTCAGCACTTCCTAGAGATATACCCGATGATAGCCGGCGATTCTGGTTTCGTAGCTATGCATACGTTGTGACCAAGCTAATGAACAATCAAAGCGACACCTCTTTGGTGGTCTTTTCATTTCTTCTGCAACCATCTGCTCTGACAGATCATGTAGAAGACAAGGTGTGTGAACCGATAATCCTTCGAAACTCCACATCACTCGGAGTGTCATAGGCCCCGTTTATACTCAGCGCCGGGCGGCTAGATTCGAACGGGGCGATGCGTCCGATCGCATCGCGCTGCTTCGGACAACGAGGAGCACTCCGAACAGCCAGCGACGCTCTCAATTGCGCACAATTGCACACGCGCAATTGTACACAGATTCCCGAGCGCACTCCAGCCTCCTCCGTTTTTCTGATATCCTTTCTCATTGTATATTTTTTCTTGTTCATTGTTGACGTGTTCTGCTTTGTTTTTGTTATGTCCTTGGCCAATGCTGTTCCATTTCAAGTCGCCGGCGTCCAGCTTCACGGCAGAAGAGTCGGATTTTCTCTCTGTGTCCCTTGAATCCTAAATGTTACTTCTGTTTAAATTTTCTTCCTCGTTGTGCAATTTTACTAGCGAAGCCCTTAACGGGAAAATAAAAAATAATCAATGTTTATCACTAAAAATGCAAGCGGCACCCATCTCTGGACTGAAGGTCAGCTCGCT
The DNA here is from genome assembly GCA_947396885.1 of Heligmosomoides polygyrus polygyrus. Lineage (NCBI taxonomy): Eukaryota > Metazoa > Nematoda > Chromadorea > Rhabditida > Heligmosomidae > Heligmosomoides > Heligmosomoides polygyrus. Next base: position 29,513,036 of record OX377201.1, on the reverse strand, counting down.
TCTTTCTAAACTGCTTGCAAACGACCTGAAATGAAAACGAAAAGATTGTCAAGAAGGCAAAACGAAGCAAAAGGCATCGGTGATGAAAAAGGACAAAACATACGGCAAGAAAGGAAAAACAAGCGTAAAACTGCGAGGAACATTTGGAGCAGCAATACCGTGCCCCAATCCACCACCACCAACCACATCGCGCCGATTTCAAGTTCGACGCGATCCGACGCTGGGCGGCGCGATTGGTTTACGCGATTCGCTTCGGCCGGGTGGTGCTGACACTGTGGTGCGATCGCGATCAATTAATTTGACATCAGTGCGTGGCCAATTCGTCACTCGGCTTGGAAGAATAAACGGGGCCATACGGATGCGTTCTGTCCAGTAATTGGCTCAAAATTTCACCGTTATTCTTGGCAATGTTAGTGCTAGCCAGGAAGCCCAAACCGGCGCTCGCTGTCTACCAAATTTCGATAGAGCGACAACTTATGAAGAATAAGAGCGCAGAAACAGTTTATTCCATTCCAACGCATACATTTCCAGACGGAGCGGTGTTGAGGGTGGTCAACCCCATTGATCTGCGATCTGCGCGGGAGACGCCCTCTCCCCGACTCCGCAGCCTTCTCTTCGACTCCGGTGCCCCAACAACCGATTCCGGACCCTGCTCTTCGACTCCGCAGCCTGCTCTTCGACTCCGCAGTCCGAGCACCCGTTCCGGACCCCTTCTCTCCGACTCCGCAGGCCAAGCACCGACTCCGGAGCCCCGCAATCGACTCTGCAGCCCAGCAATCGTCCACCTACCTGTCCCAACCGCCCTTCGACACCGCCATTCGGCCAAGACCCTCATTTTACCCCTGATTTTGTGTGTTATCTATTTCCGTGATTTCCGACACCGGTAACGACCACGTCGACAACTGTGGTGGTGGAAAATGACCAAGCTAACAAGGGATTTCATTGAATTTCCCGTGGAGATTTCCAAAATGACTTATTGAGTCTTACAAGAGGACTGTCTGAGAGGAACCGCAGTGGTTTTCAAATTTCCTGCGGACATCTGGATAGGTTAAAAACTACAGAATAAGTAAATCTCGAAATCGGGAATCTGTGTACATTTACGCGTGTGCAATTGTGCGTAATTGCGTGAGAGCGTCGCTGGCTGTTCGGAGTGCTCCTCGTTGTCCGAAGCAGCGCGATGCGATCGGACGCATCGCCCCGTTCGAATCTAGCCGCCCGGCGCTGAGTATAAACGGGGCCTATGACACTCCGAGTGATGTGGAGTTTGAAAGGATTACCGGTTCACACACCTTGTCTTCTACATGATCTGTCAGAGCAGATGGTTGCAGAAGAAATGAAAAGACCACCAAAGAGGTGTCGCTTTGATTGTTCATTAGCTTGGTCACAACGTATGCATAGCTACGAAACCAGAATCGCCGGCTATCATTGGGCGCAGTTTCCCGTGACAGCAATTGTAAAAAAAGCCGGCCACGGTTTCACGTGTCCGGCTACTAAAAATGTAGGGAAATAGGCCGAACGTACTTCAAACCCTCCTGGCACGTAGGAATCATCGACGGCACCCTTTGTTGCATCCAAAGACCTTCGGATACCAAGGGTGATTTCTTGTGTCGCAAAGACCACCACAACATAAACTCGGAAATCGTGGTAGATTCTGAGGGAAGGACGAGGTGGAATTCGTCGATATGGCCAGAGTCTGGTCAGGACTCCCGCGTCTTCAAGACGCCGCAGTTGTTTGTGCAGCTGCAAACTAAGAAGCTGGAAAGAGCTCAGAAGATTTCCTACTTAACTCGGTAAATCTCGTGCAAAATGCACAAGATACTGTTAAAATAGCATATATGTCATGGCTTATTGCAGAAAGTGAAGGGCATTCAATCCACGGAGATATAGAGTGCATCCTTCTCTCATTAGTAGACCACCCCTACATTATTTACCTTATTTGATCTTATAGTGGTTATATATATATGTAATTATAATAAATGTTCCTCCCTATTTCTTCCCTCGCTCTCCCACCTTCCCTCCTAGTATACGTCAAAGTCAAAAAATGAAAAACATCAAAATAAATGAAATTTGGGCCAATTTTGGCTCAAATACGATCGTTTCGCGCGTTCCGCCATGGCCTCACACCAAATTATCTATGCGAATTTCGCACTAGGCCAATGCAAAGGGGAACGGGGCCCACAAAGTGGACGACTTGTCAGGAAATGCGTGGCAGGACCAGTGTTATATAGGGTGGATGAGCTCCTATAACCCACCTGTAGACGCTGTTGTATCTGTTTTGGTTTTTCTTCTTGTATGAAATTTCAGTCGTTTCACATAGGTTGATCCTCATTGAAAGGGACACGCATCTTTCAAGCTCCACGATCAATACCGATCAGTTGATGCCGATCAGTTGGTGTCGCGTTCTCTGTCTACTTCTAGCGCTTCGCACTGAATCTTTGTTTCGTAGCATAATTTTCCTTCATCATAACCTTTATTTATATGGACACAAGCTCCGTGGCACCCCAATGGTTGTAGCATCCTTCGTTCTGCACACGCCAATTGTTTTCAACGGGAGTGAAGCGTTGTCCAGAAGAGAACTTATCTTCGCTTCGTTCGAGTTTTCTAATTTTAGTTCCATGATGAACTGTTAAAAGAACTATGCGTGTTCTAAAGAAGGTTCTTGAACGTCTTTCTTCTTGATTGCGAAAGATACACAACAGCCGCATTTCAAAGAGAAAAATAGCCTAAACACCTCACGCTATTCGTGTCGATTCCTGATATTCGTTGTTTCTAGTTTTCTAGTTACTGAAGCTTTGTCAAAGCCTTAACAATGTGCATGGTGCTCACACGCGTGAAAATTATGTGTTTGAAGTTTTTTTTCGCGTTCTGTCATTACTGATTGCTGCTTTGATATAATTCTGTTCAGGGAATTTCGTGACAAGCACTTCGAGCGACGATCATGCGATTGACCCACGCCGCGCTAGTCAGCTTAGAATCAAAATGATGAAGCTGCTAACGGAATAGGAAATGGACGAGTTGCACGGAGAGATTTGAACTGAAATCGAGTTATCAAGCTTCTGCTTGAAGCTCTCATGTGGACGCATACTAGACACTGCATGTTTTAAATCCAGGAAGCCACGAGCGATTTATCGACACCCGGTTCCGAATTTTTATGAGCATATGCAGTCTACTAATCGTGCGAGCCTCCACGCTACCTCCGACTATTTCCAGAAGAATTTGAATTGCTACACGTACGCTTGCGTGCGCGCTTGGCCTATTTGCCGAAACAACAGAGCGTCATTTACATCGAGAGAAAGTGCCTTTTCCTGAGGTTAGCTTTGACTTATGCTTTTATTTGCTGGAGCGGTGAACTGTATTGCGGTGCGGAATCCTCACGGTACATCGTTCTCACATTTAAGTTGGGAGTACGGTCGAAATATCTACTGTATTCCAAGTTATTTATGAGGTTAGTTATCGAAGGCACTTTTGATGTGGCTTACCACTCGATGTTTCTCGTTTTAATGCCATACCTTGCAGAAATGACGCCACTTTTTCAACACCCATCCCCTTGACCTCTCTTGTTCATAGACGCTGCCGCTTGGCAAAAATTCAAGTTTGGCGAACAAATTTTGGGACGCAGCTTCCGACGCCTTTAGGCGCTTGGAATTTCGTAGGGCGATTCCGGCCCGCAGCTCTCCGGAGTTCTGATATGATCTCACCGTGCTGTGATCTCGTCATGCTGTGATATCGTCGATCTCATCGGATAAAGCTGTGATATCGGGAGAGAGAAGTGAAAGATTTCGGCGGCGATCGTTCGGTTTTAATATATTTGCATGTTTTGGGCGGGTGACGAGTCGCTCTCGCCGCGAAGTATGAACAAGCCCTTAAGTTGGTGTGCGGATCGTCGGCACTCGTGGAAGTTTTGTCGTGATCAATTCCTCTCTTTCTTTGTTATTGTCCACAATACCTTATTTTGCAGGTACCTTCGTCGGGCTTTGTGGAGAAGTGAGCTCTACACGCTGAAGACGGAGCACAAAAGGTTACTACTTTCGACCTTCACACAGGATTTCACCCCATTTCCGACAAGGAGAGAGATTTCGGTTGCGGATGCCATATAAAGACTCTTCCTGTGCGTCATTTATGGACATGTCGACTGTCAGGGAGAAGAGGCGGAACCGGTTAGAGGGAGTATTACGAAAATGGCACCTTTCTACACGTATCATCTAGGTTTTTGGGTTCGTTTCGATGAGGAACTGCATGTCGACTGGACACCTGATGATGACGGTGACGGGTAAGACAACAATCAGGCTACGTCGATGCTCACCCAGGTCCCTGTTCTACACCCACAGATTGCGCGTTCAACGAAGAAGTTGTCATTTCTTGCCACTGAGAAGATTGTCCCTCACTGGCTTTTGTAAGATGCTGCTGGTGTGACAAGCGCTTGTGTTTTGTTTGTTTCATAGTTTTGTACCATAGCTGTTGACTGGAAGGGAAATAATGAATATATGAATTTCAATTTAATAATGTATAAGACTTTTTATTTGCAGAGAATTGATATGGTACACATATGCATAGTTGAAAAACTAGCACATATGAAGGCGCAAATAGGGAGCCTTGGTTTGTTGTCTGCATTGGTGGTCTAAAATTGACTCCCGTGATCATAAGAAAGTGTTACAAAAACAAACTAATACGTGCAAAATCGTGGCAGCACTCGGAACTGAAAAGCCCGCCAGTGTGCTCCTATGAGGAGGCAGTGTTACCGGCTGCGCCATCGAGGCACATTTCGTTGGGTGTCGTAGGGGTTGATAATAGTTGCGCGCACGCTTTCAGGCCTCCTTTCCTTTTCAGGTCTTTAGAGAAACGTTCAGCAAAAATTAACTGTGGTTCTGGATTGTACTCACAGTGCCCTACATCCTGGCAAAATATCATCACAAAAGCTCACTATGAATTGAGAACCTTTCCTTGTTTGGTACATGTCTGAACGACAAAAACGAATGCAATTCAAAGAATCTCCATCCATCAGATACTATAAAAGTATATTCCGTTTTGCAAATTCTTAAGCCTAGCGAATGACGGGTAATGAGAGGCGTTCATTTAAATAGTTGCTGCTAGTTTTCAGGTTAAAGCGGCCACTAACTCGGAGAAGATCCTTTATGGCCACTTGGATCAGCCACCTATTGAGCACATCGAGCAAGGAGTTTCGTATTTACGTCAGCGTCCTGTTTGGGTTGCTATGCAAGGTGGTACTGCTTAAATGGCCATGCTTCAGTTTACCTCGTCGGGATTGCATAAGGTAAGCAACGTTAGGCTTCACGACTACGGTGTTAGCAACAGTAACTGGAGCTTAGATTTAGCAGGTAATGAGGGTTCTGTTTGCTATACAGCCTTCAAGCTTGAAATTCTAGGACACCAACAAGGGGTGCACTATCGTTCACAGTGCATGTGGCCGGGCAGTCTTTCACTGCAACCGCAGTCGATTCTTCAGTTGCTACCGGTGTTCTGTCATTGCAGAACACGTTTCGTTTTATTGAGGAAGGCACAACGTCATAACCACATAGTCATACCAACGTAACAAATAGTAGTGAGATCGCTTCATCTAAAAAGGCATCCTCTTCAGGTTCTCCTTAAGCTTCTTGAGCTGATGCTCCTTCAGCTCCACTAGTGGCAATTGGGCCTCTTCTTCATAAGTAGCTGCAAGCATGCCGGTGTCGTAGACGCGAACGCTCTTAGAAATACTTCCCTCATAAAATCGTTAGCATATTAAACGACAAAAACGTAATGCAATATTTAATGAGTACGCTCTTGCCGAACGCATCAAACTGTTCTCCGGGTTGTAGGCTCTGGTTGATGGCTTCCCGCTCCGTTCTTGCGGTGCTTCCAGAAAGAACTGAAAATGCAGATATTTCAACCTTGAACAACCCTCCGAAACGCAGCGAATCTGACCCCTCTGTACAGTACCCCTCTGCGCGTGGACGCTTGTGACGACACGGTCTAAAAATGTTATCTGAAAAAACACCTCTGCCTACACAACTTCAAAAACTTCACTTTGACACACATGCGCCCCCAGGATGTCGAATTCCTCTTCGGCATTCCCCTCAGCAGGTCAATTTCTCATCGACCGCTTCTGACTCTTAAGTTAAATATGTTCCTGCAGTGACTTCCTTTCGCTTTCCGTTATTTGCTCATCGACTGCAGCAACCATAGGTAGCTTTTCTTCTCAGCCCTCCCGATCTGGCTTGCGACGAATGCCATTTGAGAGTGCTTTCGCCGGCCTCCATCTGAAACGTGGAATGGCGAAGCACTCTTGCTTGCGTAACATTAAAGTGGATCCAAAACGTCATACGCACGCAGACGAGCGAACGAAAAGAACATGAACGAGGATGCAATCCTAGTTGGGGTAGCCGACGATTTCGTAAGTAAATGCGTTCAGTACTAAAATACGTCGAACTCATCCGTACCATAGAAAACAACTACACCTACGAGGTCAGTGCAAATTTAGTAAAGGGGTCCTCTCATACAAGATTAACACCGAGGACGGTCCTTTTTAGGTTCACCTTCCCAATTATGAACCACTAAATTGAGCCTATCTGGGTAATCTGGTTGGTGCATTTTGCTATTCTCTACAAATTGTTGCCCAGTTATTGTTTTTCGCTATGTCGGGAAATCGCTCGAGGGCTGCCACCACCAACTAGGATTCTACCTGAACAAGTTCAAAGTGGGCAAAGCAAAAGATGGGCTCGGATAGGCATGAAAACATTGTACTGAAACACAAGCTGAGAGGAAACCGCTTCTCATGTGAGTCATCTCAGGCGAAAAGAGAACAGAAAACCAACACGACAAATACACTGGAGGTCTAGGTGAAGACTGCATGTCACCTTTGCGGAACTAAGTTTTAGCATTCCCCTAAAATAGCGCGCCATTCTCAACATATAAAAGGCTTACTAGACTTAGACTACTTCACTAGGTTGTTTCAACTCACTAAAACAAACGGCAAAACACATGCAGCTGCACGGAAAACACACGAACGATCTGAAGCCTGAATTATAGTGAATGGTAGCGGAGTGGTGCTGGAAAGAAAAGCATGAGAGCAACTATTAAAGAGGGTTGCATAAATTTTTCGTAGAACCAAAAGCAACTAGTTCGGAATCGGCTACCACGAGGCGAAGTTGAGGTAAGGTTCTACACTTTTCCATGTTTAAACACCAGAGCTGACACTTTTCATACCAAGTGGACACTTGAAATCAATACCCTCGAAAGCAAGGTCATGAACCAGGGCCGACTTTCTTTAAAAATTGATTACGTCTGGTAGGTACGCAAACTTATACTTCAGTTTGTATACTCTTCGTACTCTCATGTTCTTTTTCAGAGGGAGCAATTTTTGGTGCGCTTCTAAGAAAGACTGCGCCATGTTCTGATTTAGTAAGTCGCTATGCTTATCTGATGCAAAGTGCAAATACTATTTAGTTGCAGCTGTGCAGTTATTTTCGTTGCACCGTTCGGTAATGCATAGCTTTACGCAAATAAGGTTTTAGCATCAATCATTAAATGACTGCGAGAGAACACTGCGCAACTCACATAGTACACCAGAACCATATCCTTTCAAGAAGGCTCGTTGCACTCCTAATGCGAAGTTAAGATGTGTAATAGGTTTAGCTTTGGCCAAGATTGTTACCTTCCTTTATTCCCGCTTACGCTTCTTTGTTGTCGTCTTCTTTAGAGCCTGAAAAATCAAATTACATTTAGGAAGCTATCTCCCTCAAACAAAATTTCATTCGGCAAACTTTATACAGATTTGGATGGGAAAAGAAGGCGAAAACGCTGAAACGTAAGCCGGAATAAAGGAGAGTAACAATCTTGGCCAAAGCTAAACACTATCATATATTCTTAACAAACGCCATGGCAAGATTCATTGAAACCATGCCAAGATTCATTTGGACAACGTAGAAGGTTTTCTGTACTATTATAAAAAATGCAAAACTTGGCTTTCGAGTTGAGGTGAGGTGAAGATGAAGGAAGGTGAAGCGAAGCGACAACCGTCCGAAGTGCGTCAGCCTAAATAGCTGATTCACGTTGATGGGGGTGTGCGATTCTCATCGGGACGCGTTATTCTTAAGCACCACTTGGCTCCGACTAGAAAGAGTACAGTACATCGCCGCCCGCCGCTCGTCGCAAAGCCCTTAAGATTTTGCTTATATGCTGCCTTCCCTTCTGCTAATTATCGTCTACATACTATTTACGGTTCTTTAGCTGTACGCACTATTCGGATTCTTGATCTGCGAGAGGCTACACACCGGTGATGCAACATTCTCGATGTCGAGCGACTACGAGAGCAAGCCGCCTGCTGCTCCGGAGGAGGTGACTAACGAACAATGAAGCGCCCGCCTCCCACATTGAATCTATTGTCGAATTTTTGTTGTTCTACAAGGTTAGGGTAAACAAAAAAACTGAAAACAAAAGGTTGTGTCCGATGTGTTGTTAATTGTAGCATCTATTAATCCAGCAATATCGGATGCAACTAGTTGTGAATCTGAAGAGGATGTGCTTTACCAATTAGCGTTTTGGAATCCAATAGTGTCGAATATTTTGAGCGTGTTAATCTTGATTTCAGCTCTATTAACAGATTGCTATGCTACTTGACTATCAAAACTGTACGTCGGTCACAGAGAGGATAAATTATCATTGCATTAGAATAGGATTGTAAAAGTGCTGCTTCCATCTAGCTGTAGGTTGCGATCCTGTTGTCAACCGTACCTATTTTTATTGAAGGTCCCAATTGGGAAACCTCTCTGTTTTTCTCTCTCAGACGTAGTTTTCGCTATTTTAAGTGCGCAACCTTTTTGGTTTGTTTCTGGTTTCACAGAGAGGATACTACACAGCAAACCATATGCAAGTGTTGCTTTACATAACTTTCTCATCGATGAGAATTTCCCACAACGCCGATGCTTTCGACTGCTACTTGTACGATGTGCGAACATCATGCTCCATCTCCTTCAAGTTTTATAGAGGTTTCGCTTGTGTTCCCCTTCGCATCACTCCATATCGAGAGCTCACGGAAACATGAAATAGCTCCTCTGTCGCAAGTCGGCGGCCCCAGTGCAGCGGCTGTGCCGTTAGCACGTGGGACACCAACCTGCCCCATGGAGCACCCGAAACTGCCAGGACCGAGTACCGGGGGAGGTGTATGGTCCCATGCCCTTAAGTGTCACCTCCGCTGTAGGGATTCCCCGGGTCCATCCCTTCACTCCCTCTGAATTGTACCCCTTCAGCCCTGGGCTGCAGCCAGCATATACCGTGGGGGAAACACTACCCAATGAACTGGTTGGTTGCCTGGCACTGACACCACTGCCCTGGCGGTGTCCACGTGGAGGGCCACGCGCACACTTCTGCCCTGAGCGCTCTACCCCTCCTCGCGGACCCCGCGTGCGGCTTCCTCAGGCAGAGCCAACAAACCCCAACCCAATACCCACAACAATACACGCAATATCAGACAACACTATAAGAATGGACTCACCGCATTCCCTCTGCTAGCACACCGAATACCAACACAGATTTATCGCACATCATATACCGACATAGCTGGAAGATATAGGAGCCGGTGACACAATGATGAAATCAGAATATGGCCGGCAGAGTGGACTGGTAGAGATATAGAGAGGCCGAGCGCTTCACTGTACTAAGAGTACTCCGCGCCCTTAGCCCTGGCGACCCTTCTAGGAAGGGTCGCCCTCCATCGGCAGTCGATGCCGCTATGAACCGGGACGACGAAGTGGCCAGGCCCCGCGGCTGGCTCCGGCTGAACTGGAAGCTGGCGGCTGTGCGCAACCGCTCACGGTCGGCGCAGACGTCGAATGAACTGCCGGCTTTGCGCGGGAAACGGGTTATGCCCGTTCCGGTGCGTGCGCCCCGCCCGCGGATCGATGCCGGAGGAGGCGAAGGCAGGCCGCACGATGGGCGTCTCGTCGAAGCGCCGCGAGCCTGGACGGACGCCCGCAGGAGGACTGTGAGGGGACTACGAAGGTCGCGAGTCGCGACATCCTCTGTGCAAGTCGGCGGGATCAGATTGCCTTTCTACGAATATTATGTCCTTGCCCAAAAACGCTTCAGCATTTGTCTATATTGTGGTTTGATCCCTCTTTAGTGGTTCTGTTGAAACGGATCAAACTGGATATGGACTGTGACATCCTTTTAGGGAAATTTCGCCGGTCACATGAAAACCTTAGAAGTGCACGTAGGTCTCGTTATGGGAGGCATAGTAACAGTCGTTGGGAAGAATCTATAACTGCCAACCTAATTTTTAGCGAAAACGTTTCTATTAAATGGGGTTTGCAATGTGCAGACTGTCTTAGGCATGCACCATCGGTGTATACGTTCCCCGAAGTGCTTTTCTAAGCTTAATATTCAAATGTGCAGATGCACTAGTGATCTTAGGGCCTGTGTATTTCTTTCTTCTTTTTCTTTAAAGCCCTATGAAATATATCCCCATGATCAGTTTTCATAGGCGCCCATATTCACGTTCATTGCACTCAAATTAAAACTTAAAACGAAAGCATAAGGGTAAAACAGGTAAAACGAAAAATTTAAGAAAGATCGTTTTACCTTCCTCATGCATTTTTTGACAAAACAACTCTCCACTGGATGATCAGTAAAGCGGGTACGTTATGTGTACGTTATGCAAAAAAATTGATCGAACAAAAAGAGAGAAGATAACACCAATGAATCATCTTCATAATGAGAAAATAAGCTATAGAAGAAGGCGACCAAGGAAATGCAATGAGACAAAAAACAAGCGAACGCAAGGTGAGGAAATACTGCAATAAGTAGAAAAACTGTGTAAGAATGGGATTTCATACTCAACCAGGGCATGAGCAGTGCATTAGAACTATTGCTGGTTGAATTTGAAAAGCAAAATCTAGAGAGAGAAAACAACTGGAATTACGTCGTCGGATGTAATGTAGCAACCAAAGTAATTTCATAAGAAATTTACGCAACATAAACATAGCAAAGTAAAGGCTGAAAAACGGTAAACCGGAATTAAACAAATGAAGGCTAGCTGACTATGACTAACTGAAACAAAGCTAGAGAGGTGTCCTGTTTGGTTTTTGTTTGACCAGGACCAAGAGGACTGCAAGGAAGGCTCTATCAAAGCTCCAGGACCTAACTCCAACGCGACGTCGCGGCGCTGAAACGCGGATATGCTCTCGGTGACGCATGGTTAGCCGCGGAGCACGAAATGTTCTCAGTGTTTAAGCTCCTAGACCACATTTCTAGCAAGGAATTTAAGGTCCCACAGAATGTGGTGGGTAACAGTCTGCAGTAGGACAATTGATCCGAGAATGGGTGATAGTGACCTTTTTCCGTAGTATAACCATAATCACCGGTAAAAATTGACCGAAGAAGTTGTAGATGGCAAACACTGACGCCAGAAACCATCCACATGACCAGGATTTCTCTATAAACTGTCGCTGATCGTCCCATTGAATCCACATTCATATACCATCTAAAAGAAACGTGGAAATAAGGCAAAGGCGTGCCGCATTCCCCTGTTGGAAACGTTTCTAGCTGTCGGAAGCATCGGACCGCGACAACTCGTCCAATTTCGTGGCGCACCGTGCGCGACGCCAGGAGGGGGGGGGGGGGCGGTTTGCGCGGCGTTGGAGTTATGTCTGCCCCCGGACTGCACCAGTCTATTCCCCTTATATACATTTTGCGCTCTACCGTTAACGTTAGTAACGTCCACCCTAGCTTAGTAAGGTGATACAACAGGCTAAAACAAAAACTTTTATACAAGCAAACTTCTACGACGAAGGAGCTGCAGTCAAACAAAAGACACACAAGACGTGCAACGTGATAAATTGACCAAAAAGAAGTTCAAATAAAGAGAAGCGCAGCGGAAAATTGCCCTCGCTTGCGGCAGAAAATTTGTATACGCGCGGCAAGGTCGATGATCTTTAGCAATCTAGTGGCCGCGCCGTAGACTGTTTGATCTATCCTTCTTAACCGCGTAAGGGTCCTTTAGTGTGCGCGCGACGCGCGACGCGATACCATGCGTAGCGCGCACACTAAACGACCCCTAACGTTTGACGTGATCTTCGCCCCAACTATTAGCCTAAGTTGCAGGATGAAACAACAAAATTAAATTCCGTACACTCTCTGCAATTTTCGCATGAGCGTGCTAACGGTTCCTGTGCCTAGATGTATGCCTTACTACGCTTTACTATTTACGGCGACTTCATCGATTTTTTTGTGATTTGCGATATTTTGGATAAATCGTTAAATTTTGTAGATGTGATACGATTTTGCACTTTAAAAGCCTCCAATTAAGGGCTCCAACTAGCGTTGTCTCCCGCTTATAACCCACTTGCCTGCAGTAGCCTGACCTACAAGACGAATAGCAAATGCAGATCTCCTACACAGGGTGTAAAGGCGCGCAACACCTGCAACTATGTACCAAATAAATGGAAATGTACTTTATATGACATTCTAGAGGAACAGCGAGCACTACCCGTAGTGCAGTAGAATTTCAAGTACTTTGTAAAGACTCATTGCAATCTGCTTCGCACCCTTTCCAATTCACTTGTTCACACTCTATTAGGGAATCAACATGAATTATAATTTCTGATGACTGATATGGCCAGATGCTTTCTTCGTGTGCTCAGAAGCGCAGAACGGCTTCATTTAGGGCAAAGCGCTCTCTGTCAGATTACTCACAAAACGATTCGCGTGGAACCACCATTAAGTGAACCAATTTTTTAAATCCTTCTTGAACGTAGGCTCTAACTGAGCTTGCCCAAGAGTGTTTTTGCCGCAGTGCGGAATCGAACGAGGAGCAGGTATACTCGAAATTGATAGTGCTCAAATGCAGCAGGCAACGTATGATGTTGGCACCGCCACATTGTAATCTTGGGAATCGGAACCTCAGACGGGATGCGATTACGGCTTGTGATTTGCGATTTACTAGGCTTTTCATAGATACGATTTACGGTTTATGAAATTCGGATCCCATTTACACACGCTTTATGAGCGCAATTGACTTACCCGTTCTAGGACAACTCTCCAAACGTTTTGTTTTCCGATAGATGTGGCAATTTAGAAAGCAAATTTGTCAAAAGATCAGCGCAATCAGTTCTATCATATTTATGCTCAACGGAGCTGCCTTTTATCTTAGATGTCATTATCGAAGTGAAAATTGCAAATTCTAAGAGGATCTCACTCCCTATCCAGAATACAAGAAGGAGAACAAGCAACATGCCATCGGCTCTAGTTCATGTCTGGTGGCAATTCAGTCGAGCTAACAATCGCCTTTGCTATGTACACTGCCCGCCGTCGCCTTGGCATCCTAATGTTGCCTCATACATGGAACTCCCATGGTAATGACTCTTCATAGTGCCGTGCTCTCAATTCTTCTTTGACACACATTCTGAACATCGAGGACTAAAATTCTTCTGGCTTAGCAACAATCATCAACCTATCACTTTACCCAGACGTCACACCGCACGACATACTCCATATCTATTTGACCATCTCTGATACCCTGGTCTTTATACTTTCTCATATTCTTTTACCTAGTCCTTGCCACTTTGGGTGTCTAGTCAAAAGAAATATGTCACACTGAAGGTTCTCAGTCACACTTGATTGAAAAAAAATCAGACAAAACCCGATTTTCGCTGGTCCGGGTTGCCCGCTCGCCGTCATTTAAGGAGAGGCACTTGCTTCCTATCTTGTCTACCGCTGCTCGCCATTTATATATTAATTTCAGCAATTCATTGTATATCTAAATACGGATCCAAACTCATCCAGGCAATAGAAGCAAAAAGCGTCAACACACTAAAAATGGGACATAGCTTAATTATGAGAGTTATTTGTTGGACCTATTGATTCTGGTTTCATAGCCATCTCAGTTTCGACAGGCGTTGTGCTGTCATTTACAAGTTATAGCGAACAAAGCGGCACATGTACTGCATAATTTGTTCACAGCATTCTTATCTATAGATACCAATGTGTCTCCTCAAGTGTGCAAGGCACAGATTAAGCCAATATTGGAACACGGTACTACTTTTATATTCCACGAGAAGAACATTGCTTTGGTAGATAGAGCTAGGTAGAGTTTTAGAAGGAAGCTCGTGGTACGCACACTAGGGCTTTTATATTATCAAACACCCTCGAGCACTAAGACAAATCTTAATTTCAGGGTTTCCAGTCTTTGATCTTGATGGAAGTGTAACGGCCTCCGCCGTTTTTACAAGATCGTACGTCGCGATCTTGGCATCTAACTTGGAGGATCCTGTGACTTTTGACGGGCAACTATGTAATACTCGAGGAAGTCCTATCAAGTATGACTCTGGAACTGCTAGACACAATTGTACGCGCCTCCTGTTTACTCACAGGATACCTTCCTCGTTTGAGAGGCTTCGCAAGAAGCATAATTTACCACTCGATTATAATGGCCTCAGAAATCTCCTAAAATTATTAGGTTGAGTCATAATTTTTTCTGAGGTTTCTGGAAATCAAAGTAAGCTTGCTGAAATCTTATGTTTTGTTTGAAAGCTTGTTTCCTAGCGATCATTTTGAGTTAGGATTCGGTAATTTTCTCCGCGTTTTTGAAAAGTTTTATTCTCTAAAACAATGACCACTGAAAGTGAAAAAGTGTGTGATTCCACTTTCAATTCGCTCAAGCACGGCAGCAACCCAACGAGGGGGTCAAGCACATTTTGGAAGTTACCGGCAAGTTCATTCCTAACCGAGTAATTTATTGGAGACCAGCGTCAGTTGTCGGCTTCGCCGGAGGCGCGGGCCATGCCAGGCTTGCTGGTTTCGGCGATGATGGTATCAGAAATTCGTTCCTTGCCGCCCAGAAGGGCAACAAAAACAAACCACACCCGGGAACACCAATTGCTGTAAACACGGGGTGCCTACGCAAATCCATCAAGTCGAACTCTTCTCAAACCACACTAGGACTGACCGCTGATGTCCACAACTCCCAGTGACCCACCGCTTCGTCGGCTGCAGAAGATTGGAAGGTCGCCAAAAATCTAGTCGTCAGTTCTTCATGCGTTGACGGAAATCACAGTAAATCACTGTGCTTCCGACTTCCGAAAGCTCCTTCACTGGTTCAAGCGAGGGGGCCTGAATCGAATATTTACCAGCGATGAAAATTGGATGCTTCACTACAACTGTAAAGTCGGAAAGCAATAGCTGGAACGCAACGAGCTGGAGGTTCTGACGTCATAACCGGAGCTCCACCGAAAGAAGGTCCTGCTGTGCGTTTGGTGGATGTCCAGTGGTTCAGTGAACCGGGAGCTGCCCATGTTGTCAAACCATCCTCGACGCTCGCTTTTGCCGACAACTCGACTAGTTCCAGCGAAAATTAGTGGAGAAAGTAGTCGATATGAGCCGAACCTTCTTTCACCAGGGCAACGTCGGATCTCATGTGGCACTTTAGACTCTGGCAAAAATCGAAAAGTTGGATTGGACCAAAATCAAGCAACCACTCTACACCCTGGACATTGCGCCATGTCACTGTCATCTGCTTCGGTCAATGGGTCACTTCCCCAATGGGAGGAGCTTCGCCGAAGTCGGTTAGGTCACGGCGGTGGTACACGACTTGTTCAGGTCGAAGCCGACTAAATTCAAAGAGATACAATCCACTTTGTGCATGAAAAGCGGATGAAACTCATTGGGAATAACAGCAGTTACTTCGTAAGTCAATCATTTTTCTTTTGTAATATACTCTCGTTTTTGCTGGAAGACAATTTTTGTTGCAAAATTTATGGCTCAATCTAATAAACCACAGACCATGATACTGCTGTTGCGGCCTCAAATGTCATCCGTGGAATCGATTACGGCATTTTCTTCCTTTTTAGGATTGTTTTGCGGTTTTTGTCTTATGCTTAGTTTGTCCTTATCAATGATTTGTTATAGATCTTTTTTATTTGCTAACAGTTACAATAGACTGCTCATGTTGTTTGATACCCAAACGACATTATTCGTGTACGCAGGAAGGCGACCATTTTTTGGAGCTAAAAAGAGATTGCGCCGTACCCTCTACCAGGACGTCTTATTCGATTGACAGGAACATTTCTGTTTGCACAGAGTTTCACATTTGTAAACGATTAACAAATACAATTGCAAACACACACATCCTCACTTTGGTGCTTCATGTAAGCAGCATTTACCCTACCGATCAAATAAAAATTGCAACCAGCTGATCGAGAGCATGTCGTGATCTCTTTTTATTGCACTAAACGAATGCAACTTCGTTACGCTTAAATGCGTTTTCTATTTCTTTCCAATGAAAAAGTAAAAATTTTATAAAATCATTACACTCACTATTTCAGCTGACCTAAAAAAACTCAAAGAAGGTCGTACCAATCTTTACTTGAATAAAAATTATTCTAGCCATCTTGGAGAGTCTGTAGCCTAACCTGTAAAAGCCTCGTTTCGCCGTGGAGGACGTTCACATTGATATCAGAAGCATCAAGTCTGGTTGGAGGACGACCAAATTTAAGGTAAATAGTATCAAATTTGACGCAAACAGTGGTGTATAATAGGTTGTCGGAAAGCAATGCCACCTGCTTTCGATTTGCTGTTTCTCTGCTGTTATTAATTCTTAACCCAAGCTACTGTGCTTATTTACGAAGCGTTTTCAGAAGGTATTTATTGACTCAGTTTTGCTCCGTTTCGTTGAATTTTGAAACAAAATGGTTAGGTTAACGAATGATCGACCAAAGATACCGAGTGCGGGTTTGTTTGCGGTTCGACATCAAGGAGGGAAGAAACGCTGCAGAATCTCACCGCATATTATATGAGGTCTTTGGCCACGATGTTCCATCATTACGCCAGTGCCAGAAGTGGTTTCAACGCTTTCGTGACAGAGATGAGATCCTTGAAGACGAGAAACGTTAACGGCGCCCTCTGGCTGTGGACAATGAGGTACTAAAGCAAGCTGTAGAGTCGGACCCAACCCAACCTACACGTGAGCTCGCACAGAGGTTCAGCTATCACCATTCTGCCGTCGCCAATCGTTTGCATGCAATCGGAACGTCAAATCGGTGTGGAAATCGGTGCTACATCAGCTCAGCGACACGAACAAGGCAGCACGAGTCGCCATCGCTGGGGTTCTCATCTCCGCAAAACCAAGAACGGCGGTTTCTATGACTCCATCGTGAGGTGGGATAAGAAGCGAATCCACTACGGCAATACCACGTGAAAGCGGCAGTAGTTGAGCTCCGGTGAAGTTCCGGAGACAACGACGAAGGCTGACATTCAGGGAAAAAAGTCATGCTCTGTGCTTGGGTCGAGTCGCAGCCAGCGGACTTCTTCAAGAAGTGCATCCACTCTTTGCGGGGACATTGGCGAGATGTCGTTGATAATAATAGAGGCCACCTCTTGTATTAAAGTTTTGTCATTCTGTTTGTCAAAAGTTTCTTTTTTAATAAAAAGACATTTTTTCTCCGACAACCTATTAAACATAATAATAAAAAAATATAATATAATAAAAGATGTATGCACATATAAAGGTCTAGAACGTGGCACACCCTCTTGGAAATTGATTAAGATCGTGTTTTATACTTTATTCCTATCCGTAAATTATTTTTTGATAGCAGAATCGAACTTATCTAAATCTTGTCATAATCTTCGTAGACCACCATGAAACTTTAGACTTCTGGAGACCATGGACTCGTCGAGGTCGTTTTTATCAACCTATAACGTTAAACCTACATCTTTCTTAAAAAATTTAGAACACACTTAATAAAAGGGTTTTTAATTTTGCAGTGATCTGCAGAGTAGCATACGTGGAAAGGTTTTATAATACACCGAACCGGCTTAGCCATGGAGCATTAAACATCAGGCGAATGCTCGAGTACCGCACCGCCGACATTCCGACCTAGCTTCCTATATGTAGCTAGCAACTTTTCATGACTCGAGTCTGTTCTATGCTCCTATCGTTTACTCGAGGGATTTCATGTTGCTCCAACGGAGAAACACGTTCATGCAATGACATACAATGACAATCACCGTTTCTGCGAGGTTCATAGAGCAACCTATTCCACAGATCGATTTCGCTTGTCATAAAAGTCCAATTCTGCAGCAGTTGGGAGGAAAAGGAAACCATAAAGAATGGAAAACGGATAGAGGAGTACAGAGGATTAGTCAATCCATTTGTGGGAAGCGCTACACATCCTATTTCTGCAGGATATCGTTGACGCAGTTTGAATGTGCGCTCGACCTACAGAACGATTTGCGGATGAGCAAGTTGGTGTTTCACCCTGGTTAGTGAAGTGTAATACCGGTTCATTTATCCAGATGGTTGGAATGTTCGTTTGATTAGGCGGGATCTGAACCAAGAGCTTTGAATTGCATGTAGGGTCGGCGTCTTTTCCGACAGCGCTACCGTGGGCATGTGGAGGTGGCTAATGCTCAGAAATGGCTTCTGGCAGTGGAGCGATCCGAATGCTAATTTCTCGGAACTGTCAGTAAAGTCTTGATTGCTTAATTGTTAAGCTGTTTCTTCTTTGCATGCACAATAGGTGTGCGTACGAATTATGCTGTATATTCGTCATTCGAGAATGTTTTTGCATTATTACCTGACTTCTTATCTGATCTGATCTTACCTGAATTTACACTTACATATTTCTCCCTCCATATGAAATTCGTCAATGTCTGTGACACATCTACAACATGAGCGGTCCCACAGCTGTATTACATATCTACTCTGGGAATCTGTCGGAGCAGTTTGGCTTATTCGATTCGTTCCCATAGTTATAGCGCTTATTTCGAAATCATAAATGAAACGTCGTACTTACTTTCTGAGTTGAAAAAAACACTTAGGAAGTCAGAGGTGTTTTAAATATTTTAGAATGATGTGTAAAAATCTGCTAGAGGAAGACCTGCGCTTTCATGCATTATACCAATAGTCCTATGGAAATTTGGAATCCTCATGATATAGGCAGTCAAAAATACAGTAACGAAATCGGACATTATTCCAACCCATCAGAAGGTTTCCTGAATCAAGTAAATTCTCATCTGTTTTTCAACAGGGCACGTGTAGCGCAGTCGGAGAAGGCGCCGACTGTCGCGTGTACGCGATTCCAGGTTCCTAGTTCGGATTTCCCGCCCAGGCCAACCAAGCTTCCATTCCTCTGGTCGGTGAACTGGTACCAGAGTTGTCCTGGAAGGATAAAGCGCTGACTCATTCATCGGTTGGCCACCGCAAGTTGTTTTATGGCCAAGTACGCATCCAAATCGCCCCCACGATATCTCGTAGATGTAGAATGCGTGGTCCATTCCAAAAGGGATTGAGTAATGCCGTCCTATCATTGTTATTAGGTGCTCTCCTAGTATAACGGTTGTAGTAGTGTCCTCGTTCCACCAGGAACAGGGCAGGTTGCGAGGATGTCGGTTTGCGATCCCTAATGTGAGATGTCCTTGTCCACCCACAGAAACCCGGGAGTTCCTTTGCCTACGTGCTCGCCTGCGGATACGTGGATGGCAGCCTTCCCGATTTGCACCTTTGTCCAGAGAACAAGTTCCCTTCATGAGGGCTATTTGCGCCAACCACGGAGCAAAGCATAGCCGTCGGTATCGTCATTAAGTGCTCTGTACTGCCTCTTATTGTTAGTCTGCCGCAGATGCGCTTCAGTTGATGTCCATTTATTTCCTTGCAGAGTCCGCATTATATCCCAGAAAATGTTGTTCTATAGCGCTCTAACGCTCTAAAGAAGGAAAATCGAGCACGAATTCCATTCTTTGCTGCCGTCACCGTCCATCCCGCAGCTACGAATGGAAATCTATCAAATTTACGCTTATCTTTTGGCTTTTTAATATAACAAAGCATTTGTATAATGCTTTAACACATTTGCTTGAGCCTGGAGCGGCTGGTAGAGAGGCTATGGCGTTACAGGATGTTTTGTTGCGATCAAAACTCTTGCGCCAGGCGGGACTCGAACCCGCATCTTCTGCATTTGTATAATGCCTTCGAAAAGTCCCTCCATGAACATTTGAGTTCCTAGTGTAAGATGCTGTGGACGTTATCCTCTTGTGTCTAACCATAAGTGACCACTGTATTTAGACCTTAAATGTTAAGTATTTTCTATCAATTATTGCTGGCAGCGTGTTGCACTGTCCAGTCCTTCAGTTGTCGTCGATTACTGCACGGACACAGTCGCGCAGTAAATAAATAGGCAAACAATATATAAAAATATGTACAAATAAATAAGGTAACTGGTAACGTGCTCGTTATTTTTCATCGAATCGGTGAACTGAATATTTCATCGGTTTCAATACCTGAACAGGACTGCACCATTGAGTTCATTCTTGAATTGCCAAGGCTTAGAGTATCGAAACGACAGAAGACGTCCGCTGAAATCGAGGGAGGATATCGCTCTCAATGGTACAAAATTTACGAACCATCAGTTTCTATACAGTTCTGGGAGAACGAATGCCGAGTAGCTTTCAGGAACACCAGCGCAGGTCTATTTAAACCGCAATAAATAAATCCTTTCCACGTGGGTTGTGAAAACTCTTCTGAACTCACTAAGGAAGTTTCAACCTTTCATGTAATTGAAAAAAAAGGCCTGGTTAGCTGGATGGAGCATGGGATCTTGTTTACAACCATCTATGTCAAAGTTACAAAATGCCTCTTTTGATTGAGTTCCGAGTCTTGCTTTTTGACCTATTGGTCACCGCAGTTTATAACACCAATTACTGCCATACACAGTGGTGTAGTGGCAGTGTCATCGCTCTACATATGTATAGTATAGATGGCGATTCCCAACGGTACCTATCCGTTTTGCACGTTGTGTTTTTTTTTAATTTGTGGAGTTAATCACGAATCCGACATTCATATCTGAAATTTTGGCTGATTATGATTGGTTGCGTTATGCATAGGTGAGTAAGAGTGGGTCATAATGGTAAAGGTTAGCAGGTCAATACTTGTCCAGGAGAAATATTTTGGAAATATAACCCATATTTTTGTAACTCGCTTCCCAAGCTCTATCCATACGTTGGATCCGATCGAAAATCTTCGGATAATTGGATGATTCGGATAGCGGTGATTTCGCGAATCCCGGATTTTTGGATGATTCGGATCGAGTTACCCGAATCGGTATCCGAAAACGATTCTTTCGGATCCAATGTATAGTGTTCAGCCACTTTTCTAGACTTTTGCACCAGTTGTTAGCGACTACATCTAGCCTCCTTAGCTGAAGACGTTCGTCTCTCAAAGTCCTTCCGATAGATCACGGAACTCGGACGAAGACTATGTGCGGCGTTTTTCGGTGACTCAGCGAGCTCTGCACTCTTTCTTAGGTGACTTGTAATCATTACTTTGTCAGTGAAGTGGTCCATCATTCGATGACTCCGCTACGCGTGTTGAAGTCACTCCATCCTAGGCGTGGATTTATTCAATTTATGGCTTATGGAGGAACGTCAGCATGTTGCCTTCTCGGCGTACTACATACGAGATCTAGGATTCCGTAGGAATATGAAACCATAGCAATAAAATGAGTAGGGAAACCCATCATCACAACGGTGCATCCCTATCACACGTTGCGCCTCGCTGACTTGTCAACCCGAACCTGACTTTTTACTGGCTGTAGTTTTTGTGTCCTTTTGAAGCATGGTGTGCCGAGCTGAAGACGAATCTATAGCCACCTCTCTATGGGGCTGCACTGCCGCTAGCAGCTTGTCCAGCCCTACACTAATTCAAATGTTAGGCACTATGTGGTTTGCACTTGCGTCACCGTGTAACATCTCATTTGATGGAATTTGGGGATACTGTATTTGGTGAGTTGCGCCGCAGGACAAGCTAACCTTGCGCGTCTTCAGATTCAATAGATCTCATCTGAATGGCACTGTTGTGTAGTTAGGTGCACCACGCTTTGCACTCGCTCTTATGAACCGCTCATACTTTGCGGCGACAGCGATAATATCAGCGCCCGGGAAGTGTGAAGGGGCGACGGCAGAGACTGCGGCTCGTAGTGTACGGAACTACACAACAGATGACGATAGGAGAAAAGGCACGTTGGAATCCGGACTCAAAGCGCCTTCCTGCTGAGTATGCTTCTTTTCTAGACCTCTATTTAAGCAATCGTACTCTACGGTCTACGGTAGATGAGGATCGTAATGCTTTGAAGCGGAGTAATCCTTTTAGCGGTGCGAATCTTCTTTTAGTCGGTATGAAAATCTAAAAGGACCTTGGAAATGGGCATTCTCCCCATCTAGGCGAACAGTATCATTCCCTACCAATCAAGCTAAAACTGATTGAGAACACCAGCTAGATAATAGATTGGATTGAGCGAGCGCACACGCAAATTTAGAACTCTTCCGATCTTCAGTGGTACTAGACGCGCTCCAACGCTAGCGCTGTCGCCGCCGTCGCTCGAGTCGCCAGCGGAAAGTATGAATGCGCGATGGCAGCGATGGAAGCGAAGGTGGCAGCGCCCAAGAATCTCATGGCCATCGCTCGATTTCAATCGATATGCATGTTTTGCGTGGCCCGCCAATCGCTCCCGTCGCGAGTATAAACAAGCCCTTTCCAGATTACATAAACCTCCTTCCGTATGTCATGTTTTGTGTAGTTACGTACACTACGGTCCTCATTTACTCTTGTTGCGCTTGTCGCTCTTGTCACTGCTGTCGCTTGTTCATAGCTCTCGAGTATTTTTTGTCGTTTGAATCGCAGAGGAAGAATTGATGTGTCGCGGCGTGAGTATAAAAGCCAACATAGGAGCGGGGAAAGGGGCAGTTTACAGTAATATAGCATGTCACGCCTCCCTTCCCTTGGTCCACCTCGGCTCTAATTGTAGGATTTCGCAGGATTATTGAAAGATGCGAAGATATGTGTATTTAGTACAGTTCACTTAGTGTAACGCACTTAATCTTGTTTAAAATAGGTCTGCTAGGGGTATTCTGCCATGGGAAGAACGAATATAATAGTCGTTTTTTTTGCGGAAATGCCTTGTAAGTCTGTTATTTTAAGTTGGAATTGCCCAAGGTCATGTGAAATAGCGCGCGAAATAGACAGAGTCTGTGTCTCCTACCGATACGCGCTATTTTGCCGCCTCTAGCCTGCAGCAGACGCAGTGCGTAGCAGCCACCCACCAGTGCGTAGCAACACTGTCGCCGAAATATAGCATACACCTAAGGGCCTGTTCATACTTCGCGACAAGAGCGACAAGAGCGACTGGGCGACGGGATAGTGTGGTGTACGTAAATAATTGCGTACTCCACACTCCGTCCGCGACGAATGTAGTGCGACGCGAGAAAAAAAAAACGGAGCCAAATGCGTAATTATTTACGTACACCACACTACATTCGTCGCCCCAGTTGCTCCAGTCGTTCTTGTCGCTTTTGTCGGTCTCGTCGCTCTTGTCGCGAAGTATGAACTGGCCCTGAGGCCTGAGACTGCATTTACATTCGCTGTATATAGCGACTAGCTAAATACAGTGAATGTAGGTGCAGTCCTATATCCTCTTTTCCATTAAAGATTCGATCGCGTCTTATTTGGTTTCATATTGGCAAGGGAGGGAACTCCAGGGTGAAGGCAATCTTAACATGGGTGCGCTAGTCGGCCACCACCCGGAGTCCATTTCCTTGCCCAATTCTGTGCTCTCCTCGACTCACGCGAAGGAGAGCATTGAACAGAGCTTTCAAGGCTTTTCGAGATTTTAAGGCTTATGTCCTGACTAACCTCTACTGCAGGCTAGAGGCGGCGAAATAGTGCGCATCGATAGGAGGCGTAGTTTCTGCGTCTCTTACCAGCGCGCACTATTTCGCAAGGCCTTGGGCAATTCGAACTTAATATGACGGGCTTATAAGGATTTTCCGCAAAAAACGACTATGATATTCGTTCCTCCCATGGCAAACTACCCCTAGTGGACCTATTTTGAACAAGATTAAGTGTGGTACCATGGGTACAATACTACCCAGTTTATTTAATGGGACCTTATCAAAAGCTTTCATAAAATCGAAATAGGCGACATCCACGTTTATGCTTTGATCAAGCGCCTTTGTCCAATCATTCAACGCTGACAGCATTAATGTTGCCGGGTTTCGGGCTGACACACCGACGGACTGACTTTGTATACGAAGAAGGATGCGAGGCAGGAATAAGCGCCCTCCCCCAGCCTTCCTTCACCCACCGTGATCCAGCCAGCTATCCCTCGACCTGACCCAGCTGTACAGCGCGGGCCGGCGATGACCCGAGCCGGCTGCGGTGTCCGAGCGACCCGCTGGCCGACCGCAAACGGCCCCGTTCCCCGGCCTCGTCGGCGCCGTTCGAAAATTTATCTCTCGCGCCGTCGCTACCGTAGCGGGCGCGAATCTAAGCGGCGTGCCCGCCGTTTGAAAATCTTCGGTCGCCGAGCTGCCGTTGCTGACAGTTCGCCGTCCCGTCCTTGATGGACGTCGTCACCGACGCGTGGCCATTCATCGGCTTCAGACAGACCTCTGGGGCCTACAGGCGGCGCAGCCGATCGGGCGCTTGGGCCGAATCCCTCCAGATTTCGTCCAGTTGCTCGCGTCATCGAGTTTTCAGAATCCCGAAGAATCCCACTGATCCTCGCTATCTGCTGGTTTCAGCTCATCGTTGTCGGTAACCACGGTCGTCATCACTAACCCGCTAACCAAGATTTCGGCCGAGGTCGCAGAAGGATGATGCTTCGGAGCAGGAACAACAACAGTGCGAATATCATCAACAACCAGAAACCGGGTACGTTGCATACCCACCTCTTTGCTATTTAATGACGAGAATCACTGCACTACTTGCTGTGTTCTAGTGGGCGACAACCTGAACACTTTGAGCGAAACGAGAGCAGAGTATGGGGGCCATCTGAGGTGCGGAAAAGACCTGGATGACATCTTCGCTTCTCATCCTATAGTCACCATAAGCCAAAGCGACATAGGTGCTTCATAATGGTTGCGGGATGCTAGACGAGCAGCAGTAACGGGTTCACATTATTAAACGTGCACCCAAATCCCCTACTGTTGGCAAGAGTCGTGTGACCCACGGATGTTTTGAAGCAAAGGGAGCTCGTGGTGACTTGTTAACTTGTTAAGGAGTGTCAACATGCATTTCCTAGTCACCATCTTAGGTCAGAGATTTTTTGATAGTCGAAACCACTGCTTAGAACGGGCGGTGGAGTCATAGTTTAGCAGTACCAACGGTATGCTCCTCTGTTGCTTCTCTTACTTGAATATCCTCCCAAGCCCAGCCAGCAGCGTCGTGGTTTGAAGGATTTCGGTCAACTTCAAAGGATGCCTGCTAGGTCATGGGAGACAAATACATTGGCTCTAGTTAGAGTTGGTCTGTTAGTCCCTCCCAAGAAGGAAGTACTCCAAATCAGGTAGTACCCTCGCTGAACTAAGGTTTAGTGGGAATTCGGTTCCGTATGAGGTGTTGATGCCAAAGGCAAGCCCACCTCCTGAAAGAAGATGATTCGTGTTTAAGTCGAGTGAAAGCTTTAGCCGTTTGCTAGACCGTGAAGGACATTGTCTCAACTGGGGGAAGCTGGCATATTGGCTCTAAAAAGAAAAGAAAAATGTTGAGCTCGTATAGGTTGATGTTCCGTGTATTCCTTGTTTGTTCTCACATTATTTCCCGCCATGTTTATCGAACAACCACCTCCCCCAAGTCTGTTAAGAAACACCGTCTCACAAGCAGCAAACGGCGAAACTTTGATCATCCCACGACATCCTTGAGATTGGATCCTTTCAAGGCTGTTAAAGGGTCCCTCCGAGCCTTCATTCAACATCAACACTTTTCAGGAGATGTGAAACGTGGAAAGAAGCAACAGATTTTACCCGGCGACAACACGTTCGAGCCGAAAGCGAAGCGTCCTGCGTTCGCTGACCTCAGCAAGGTAAGGTGGTCGTTATCGATCGGTCTGCTGTCGATTATCGGGAGTGACCTAAGGTGGCTTCGTAATCGGGTGAAGGCAACAGGCGAGATAGCTGGAGACCTGGTCATTTTACTGATCTGTTCTCATTCCGAAGTCCTTGGACAGGCATCGGAGCTAGTTTAGAGCGCCGAATCCTGTACGGTGTATAATCGGGAGAGCAGTGGAATGTGCGTTCTGAATATGGTGAAAATTAAGGAGCTATTAAGTTTTTGGGTGACGCCTTATTGCGTGATACGAGGCACCGGTGGTCTCTGCACCTAGAGCGAAATCCTCGGTTCGGGTCCTGTCTAGATCATCGAAGCTTTTCATCCGAAATCCTCGGTTCGGGTCCTGTCTGGATCATCGAAGCTTTTCATCACTCTCTGCTCGGTAAATTGGTAATAGACCAGTCTCGGAAGGATAGAATACAAACTTGTCCATCGACTGGCCACCGCAACGCTGTTTTTGTCCAAATATACTCATTTAAAATGCCTTAACTATATTCCGCAGAAGAGAACAAAAACGTGGCTCATCCTAAAGAAGGATTCCTGCTATCATTTGAATGCGTATTTGGCCCATACATTGAAGTAACATCCGATGGACATTTGTGCTTTTCTCAGATAGATCCGGCTCCAATTCATGGGCTTCTGAGTGATGGAACGTTTAATTGAACTAGTCGGACTTGAATCAAGATCTTCGATTCGGGCACACACAAGCGCCGGGGCGTACTCCGACAGCGTGAGACCTAGGCGACCGAGGTCAAAATCTGGCGATGTTCAAGCTTTAGGAATATTCGACATGTTGAAAGAGGACCTCTGAAAAGAGAAGAGCAAGGAGTAGAGATAATGTAGCGAGCTAGTGTTCGGTTCTTAGTTGTTGGGACTTTGGGCTCATGGCACGGGAGCCAGTTATGCACAGGGCTTGAGCACTGGGAATATGCTGCGTTTTCGGCATCTCCACCAGTATTGTTTCCATTTCTTTCTGCCTTGTGTTCGTTTTACAATGTGCCGATTTTCAGGCTATCTCTAACGTCGTAATCGATTCGTCTAAGAAACTTCACCTAACCAAGGATTGCCGTCGTAATGGGCGTCGTTCAAAAAGTCACTCTGAGACATCGCTGGATGCGATCAAAGAGGGAGCTGAAAGGTGCTCCTTGTTCACTATTTCACCCCTGAATGTCACTGTAGCATCAGAAGACGGACAAATGAAGCATTCCTTCATTGGAGTCGGATACGATTCTTGTTCATCTTCTAACGGCTGGAGCATTTAGTGAAGAGCTGACACTCGCCGCTGAGCCTGACCCATGTCCCGCTTACGATTACGACGCGGAAAGTGGACCTGACATCGCGAATGTATCAGAGTTCGCTTTCGACATCTTCAAGTACTACAAATCTCGTGAGGTTAGGATAAGAACAACAGTCACACGTAGTTTTGGAATGCATTAAGCATGTTGGATTGATTATTTGCTTCTTATCTTCTTTCGCACTCTAGGTTACAGGTTACAATGCAGACCGTTTGTGTCCTAAGTATTAGTGGTGGCACTTGCGTCCATCTCCAGATGTCATACAATCATACAACCCTCGTCCTGAATTTACTCGAGTGTAATTAATCACGCGAAAGTAATTGGTGAGATTAGGCCGACTCGGGAGAGTGGATAGCGATGTGAACCTCCCTCCTGACTAAAACTCATTCTGAGATCGAAGAGAGTGTCAATATTTTTGAACGGGGTTTTGTTGTGAGCCATGTACAACCCTAGAATTTACATGGTGTGTTTGAATGGTCGTGCTACCACCAAATTATAGCCCCTATAACTTCAGAATGGCTCGTCTTAAAGCTTAATAAGTGAAAATGCTTCAATTGATTACATGTGTATGTTACGTCATGCAACTCGTCTGGGGCCAGATTCGTCAACGACTTATAGCCATTTAAGGAGAAAATACAGCCGAAATCCCTGATAGCGCGACTTATCAAGCGACATGGTAGAACATTTCACCATACCGCTTGATGAATCCGGCCCCTAGAAGGTAACCGGTGTTTACTTGGTCGAAATTTAAATCGTAAATATCTAAAGATGTGCGGTATGAGCTCACACTCTTCATGTTCGTATTTATTAAGCAGTCAATTTAGCTATCGATTCCATTGCTTAGATCTATTATCGCTTGGAGCACTTACGACACCTTGTACCAGTAGTGTCTTTAATATGAATCTAAAGAAGTGCATCTAAACAATTAGTGGTACTCATTCTACGATGAAGGAATAAGTTGTTATTTTGGAGCTGTTTCACGCGACATCATAAAGCTACGAATTCCGTCCATAATCAACAACCATCAATCATTCACATATCCACATTCCACATTCCTCCTTGTTAAACAACCCCTTGTTTGCATCCGCTTGTTCGTCCGCGCAAAATAAATGGTCGTATGGACAGGCAGCAAACCATACCTACCAGCCACCCGATCATTGGTTAGTGTGAATATGACGTCCCTTGTCGGACTTCAGATGGAAGAAGTGCATTGACATTCATCATCAATGATCGACACAATCAATCTCTGTCGAGGTTAACCATGGATGGGCATCACATCAAAACAGTATTCATCAGTCAGCCTGATCGATATTCCATACAATTCAAGGTCTAAAGTGTAGATCACGTGTCTTTGATAGCAGAAACAGGGTTCCCAATAAGTGAACTTTCTATCGGCTATTGAGTACTAATTGGTATTGCGTGTAATCTTACAAGGAAAGGTTCCCAACTCTAGGTGAGCTTTTGCGATGCTATTTTGACAGAATGTAGGACCGTGTGAGCGGAGTCTAAAATTACATCAATTTCTGCTAAAGGCTTTTTTTAAAGACCTGAAAAAGAGGTGTGAAAACGTGTGCATAATACTCGCCGACCCTATGACACCCACGAAATGTGCCTCGGTGGCGCAGTCCGTAAGAGAGCCGCCTCATAGAAGCGCACCGGTAGGCTTTTGAGTTCGAGTCCCCGTACCGTCAACATTTTTGCACATATTAGTTTGTTGTCCTTACGCTTTCTCATTGTCACAGGAGTCAATTTTAGAACATCAGTAGTTACAACAAATCAAGGCTGCCTATTTGCGACTTTATATGTGCCAGTTTTTCAACGATGCGTATTTGCACCAAATCATTCTCTGGAAATAAAAGGTCTTATTGCTCCTACCTTTAAGTCAACAGCTATGGCACAAAACTATGGGACAAGTAGGACACACTTCTCACTGGCAAGGAATGACCACTTCTTCTTCGTTGAACGCGTAATCCGTGGGTGTATTGAAGGGTCCCGGGTGAACATCGACGTAACCAACTGCCACCCACGAACAGAAACCAACACATATGAAGGAGCAAATAGACAGCATTGGTTTGTTGTAAGCATTGATGGTCTAAAATTGACTCCTGTGGTCATGAGGAAGCGTAGTAATAGCAAACTAATATGGGCAAAAATATTGGCAGTACGCGGACTCCAACTCAAAAGCCCGCCGATGTGCTCCTGGCATTGCTACCGACTGCGCCACCGAGGCACATGTCTTTTTCAGGTCTTTAAAAAGGCTTTTAGCAAAAACGAACTGTAATTCTGGACTCCACTCGCACGGCCCCACATTCTTTCAAAATAGCATCGCAAACGTTCATCTTGAGTAGGGACCTTGTTAGTTGAAAGGACGTGTATACTCCGACGCCGAGCGACGCGACGCACGTATTGTGGACATATTGATCGAGCGACGCGATCGATCAATTTGGCCACTATACATGCCGTCGCGCCGCTCGGCAGCAGAAGTATAAACGGGGCCTAAGAGGGGACCAGATGTTTTGTCATGATAAACGTGCGGAATCAGATGTCTTGTGTCAATCGTTCATTCCTATAACTGACGGTGCTTGATAGCTTTAGACTGAGCTGGCCTCGCACAAAATGACTGGATGGCGTAATCTCTTCATATATAGCAACATCGAATTTTGGCTTTCGTGCGCTTTAAAATACAGTTGTGAACATTTTGGGGGTAGTAATTCTGTATTGATTGCGTTTTTCGCTGTTATCACTCTCGGTACGTGATAGCGCATTCGGGAGAGGCTTGGCTATAGCGTGAATCCGATTCCGGGTTGCTGGTCCGGATTTCCCGTCCAGGCCAACCAAGCCCGCCGTCGCCTCGGGGTCGATGATTTGTTAGCAGATTCCTCTCGTAAGGATAAAACACGGACACTGGCTTGTCCATCGGCTTGCCACCGCAGGACAAAGATTAGCCAAATATTCAATCTGCCTCCACCATATCCCGCAGAAGTAGAAGGCGTGGCGCATGCCATAATGGATTGGATTAACAATTAACTCTACGTTCTCGTTTTTCGATCGGGACTCATTGTATCTATATCATATCACAGCAGAATACTTCTTACAGTAGATGCAATATTTGTAATCGGGGACCGAATTCCTTTTGATGAGGTCCACCTGTAGAAACAGTCACCAGGGATCGTAAATAGCTTCGATGGCAGTTCCAGGTGTTGTCGTAATTCTGAGTTCGGTCTCAGTGGAGCTCAGAGGCCGTCATATTTTTGTGAACTGAAGTGCTACACCGTTCTTTTCGGGAGCTTCGTACACCAAAGTGTTTGAAACAAGGGTTGAGGTTCTAGAAAGAAATTAATTTCGGCTGTTTTTCAAGCGTCAACATGCACACCCTGGATGTTTCTACAGCCTTCTTTCTCTTCGAAATACGCGTAATGGGTCTTTCTTTCAGAAGATGTTCCGTGTTGGTGACTACCTCCACAACCACCCACACCTTAACAAGCAGACGAGAGCGGTTGTCGCCGACTGGATGGTGGAAGTACGTGGAACTAAAAGGCCAGTTGTAGTAGCACTGACTGCGCTTATCGCCTTTCTCCTTGTAGATACAAGAGACGTTTGAACTCAACCACGAGACGCTCTACATGGCAGTGAAGATTCTCGACTTGTACCTCTCGAAGACGAAAGGTGTGGAGAAGAATGACCTGCAAGTACTGGCCAGCGCAGCATTTTTCATCTCGTGCAAATTTGAGGTGATTTACTTGTCCAGTCCTGCGACTGCTGTCCCACTTACAAGTATTCAATCATTGAGTTCAGGAACGCAGTCCGCCCCTCATAGATGACTTCATGTATGTCTGTGATGAGCAGTTCGATCGTGCCCAGATGATTCAAGCGGAGATGAAAGTTCTGGACACAGTCAACTACGACATTGGATTTCCTCTCAGCTACCGATACGTTCGACGCTACGCTAGGGTAACGATTTGGTGTTCTTCGTTTCTGTGTTTGTACGTTCCCAATGGGGAACTGGCTTTGTTTAAACGAGTGCAAACCAGTATTCACCCTTATGTCAAATGATTACGTAGTGTGATCGTAGATATCAACTGGTTTACCAGAAGACTATCGCGACGACAGGTGTGGGCAGCGCATGATCTTCATATAGGCAGAAGCGCATCTGCCTCAGAAATACGAAAATGCAAGTGTGTCGACACTGGTCATGCGAGCAGTTCTAGTCGATTATGTACTAGGTTCAGTAACCTCTCTCAGTTATAGGTTTAATTCGACATAAAACGCCGATGATTGGTGGCATGGGGGGGGTAGGGTGGTGAGCTCATCGGAATGAAGCCGTCGGTTCGATTCCGCTCGTTGTGAATCCGTTTTCCATGCTTATAAAAGTGAAGATTATCGGATTTAATAGCAATCTGCTGGATTTCATTGCTTCGTTTCCATTTTTTCTAGAGTATAAAGTTTTACTCGACCAAATTTCTTACCGTTTTCAGAAACCTACCGGTTTCATTCGCACGCCCTCGAGATTAAACCTGCATTATGTGCCGACGCAATAAGAATGTAAGACATGTCATAGTCATCGAGTAAATTAAAATTAAAATTGCCAAAGGGAACGGAAATCTTGCGAGAACAAGTCAAGGTCAACTGTTGGTAGCCAGTGCACTCAAACTGATTAATCACGGTCATTCGTCTTTCGAGTTCCATTTCTTCTTTGGAAAGTGCTGCAGAAAAAACCAATGTATTCAATAAAAGAAGCTCAATGTTTTGTCTCAACTTTCCTTAACACCCGTGTATGACTTATGGAATAACTGGCAAGGTTCCTTTGTCCAGCAAGTCAATTACTAGCTAAAGCGGACTGAAACAAGTCAATCGCTCCACCACTGTGATCAAAATCTAATGATATTTTTAGCGAATCCAACTATCTTTGCTTTTATAAGCAAAACGGATTCACAACGAGCATATTCGAACCTCTGGCCTCTTTCCTGGGTCCGCCACCCTACCCTCAGGCCACCAATCGCCGTCATTAAGTGGGAAGCAAACCCCTGCGAGATGCTACTGCGCTCATCCTTAATCGTCTGAAACTGTTCCTTGCACGACTCAGGCCGTGGTACTTGCATTTTCATATTTCTGAATCGCCTATGTTCTTCACCACTTCTACTGTTCACACCTACCATGTCGTTAGTATAACAGCGGCGCGCGGGGAGGAGGAATAAGGGGAGGCCAATATTTTCCCTCTATCGTCCAGTGAGCGTCGGGTTGCCACAGAAGTCGTGGCACGTGTCGAGCTGCGGAAGTGTCATAGACATCTTGGCAACGTGGAGAAAGGAAAAGTGGCTATGGGATTAGAGGACTATTATTGCCTCAGACAGTAAACGATGTCGACCTGTCAACCAATACCGATTGATTTTACACATGTTTCTGCGAATTAAGCACTTCGGATTGGGTCTCTCATGGTCTGTTCCTCGCCACGTTGAGAGCGGGCACTTCGGAGAATAAATCGCGCACATGCAATAGAGGGTGGAATAGGAGCAGTGAAGATTTTGCCCTACCATATCCTGCCCCACTAATCTGTATCCTATCCTTCTATATATAATCAACTAATGTCACGTGTCCGTCACGGGAGCGTGGACTGAAGCCAAAAGATGTCTACGACAGTGCGGCGTATGCCAGCCGGGCTTTCTTTGAGCTTAACCATGGGCGATTGCTGGCGAACTATATCCTTGGCGGCTGAACGTTCAAGTTTACGAGATATTCAGCGGGCAACGCGTCACGGTCTGAATGGGGACCAAGTGCGGAGCGTACGGATTCAGGAAGCGTGCCCTAGACGTCGTTTAGCGTGCGTCTGGAATAAGAAGACGTGCTGAACACGTCGTTCAACGTACGTAGGGATTCAGAAGACGCGCTGAAGACGTCCAGTTTGCGTAGGAATTCCGAGTAAGGACGACCAATAGGAGAGGACCAACAAAGGGGGACCATTAGAGAGGAAGCGTGAGTAAGGTGGGGGGGGGGGGGGGCAGCATTTTCCCTCAACATCTTACGACTTACGGAAGTCGCGGCACGTGTGTCAGAGTGCAGGATTGTCATAGACGTCGTGGCAACGTAGTAACACGTGAATCGGTACTCAGTGTCACATGTGTGTGCTTGACTCTCGCTCCGTTTTTTGCCAGCACATTTCGGAGGAGTATTATTGCCGTCGGACAGTAAGCGATGTTGACCAATACCAATTAATTTTAATTATGTTTTTGCTGATTGAGCACCGGATTGGGTCTATATAGTAAAACCAGTTTTTTACTGTAAGAAGGCCTAAAAAGGAAAGGAGGAAGATTGGGGTTGTTCTATTCTCGGATTTTGGGGGCAAGGCCCCCACCCAGACGTTTGGCGGCCTCTAGGCCGCTGAACGTCTGGTAGTAAAATAATTTAACCAGTTTTTAATGTAATAAAGTAAGAAGGTCTTAAGAAGAAAAGAATAAGACTGGGGTCGTTCTATTATCGGGGTTTGGGGCTTCGCCGACAGGAATTTCAATTTCTTCGAACATCTCGCATGTTGTATGTGTTTCAACTTCAGCGCCATTCATCACTTCAGGTGACGAAGACCGACATGCCCAAGCTGACGCTGGCTCGTTACATTCTGGAGACGTCCCTGATGTTTTACGAGTTCGTTGGTGTCTCGGAATCCTTAATGGCTGCGGCTGCCATACTCCTAGCATTCAGAATGCATGACAGAGAAGCTACTTGGTGAGTGGATGTTGGAGTATATAACCGTGCTGTTGAAAAGGAATGCTGCACAAGTGATGCGTTGCACATTCTTGGGATGGGTTCCTGAGTTCAATTTTGGGTTTAATCCACACTTGTGTAACCATATCCTCTAAGTTAATAAGCACGGAAGAAACAAAGCGTTCATTAAAACAATAAAGTAAGGACCTAGCCGAAGTATAGTCGGCTACAAGGTGGAGGAGGCTCTACGCGTTCTCTGCTTCGCCTCGTTGTCGTAACGGATGTCATAGTGCGAGGTCTTCAGAAGCTGATTTGTTCTAGTACTCAACGTAACGGTTTTTTACCACTACAATGCTAAACTCAAGCGGAGGATGCGTCTTGGTTCAACGTGAACGTCAGAAATACCACGATTAACGATGTAATTCAGTCCAACTCTATTAATTTCGACTTCATTGACCTTAAGCTTAATGTGCTTAGTCTACGATCAGTATTAGTGCATGATGGCTCCCTAGCTGCAATAAATTCGTGGCCCGGCTCATCGTGAAACGTTGAGAAAATATAACGGAGTGACTTACACTCGCTTTCTTGTGTGAACGTAAGAATCGTATTACCCAAATACACATGTATCGGAGAATGGTGCTGAAAGCACAGAGTCACACATCTTGGACACATCATAAACTCTACCATTTAGTAGAGGCACGGTGTTCTGCCAATGGCTGATAGGATGCGCGAAGTTCCATTGCAGATATACCACTTTCTGAAACACGGAGGCCGGGTTAAACTTAGCGATAATCTCGCCTGATACAGTTTTCGATGAACAAACTAGGTTGCTTTTATGCATGTTTGTGCTCATATTTTGCATCCCTGGACAAGGGCACAACCCCCGTACTGCGTCGAAGTAATGCCTCCCAACAAGAAAAGTAGATGTGACCAAACGATCTGAAGGGGTGATCTGTATCTGTTTTGGGACAGCTATTCCTAACATTTGGCCCTTTTGCTCTTTTTGACACCTTAACTCTTTCACGACTCGCACGACTTTCAGGTAACTGCCGCGTGAGACAGCGCACATTTTTCCCTTGCGCTGTTTATTTAAATCATTTTATTTGTATTATTTCTTAAATATGAAAAACAGTAACAAATGAAGTTCCCCAGGGACCATCTTGACCGTAGATATTAGTGGACTCATTGATTAATATTGTGGTATTAAATGTTTGATAATTTTCCATGAACTATTTTTATGATGGTGTCCGACGACATCGTCGGACAATGTCGTTTATAGTACCTAGTACCAGTGTCGCTGGAGTATGGGTCGGAGTGAGACTTAATATTCACATAGCGGTGTATGGTATTCCACAGAACCTCAGAACAGAACAAACCAACAGAACACCTCAGAGCCACTCCATTTTGTGCAACACTTTTATGAAATGCTCTCATCTGCCCTCTAACAACTCGTTCGGACACAGTCAAATTGTAGTTAGACTAGCTAAGTTAGAAAGATAATACTTTTTCTCAGAAATTTTATATCAAAATGATCTCAATGGAATCAATGTTTAGAGGGATAAAGAGTTCGCAGTGTGTGCACAGTGAGCAATATTGACCAAGTGAATTGGTGGTATACATGAATCTAAATCACGGGCTCTTCTCAGCCAGCAGATTTATTTCGGATATAACATGCTTCCTTGTCATATAGCCAATCGTAGAGTTGTCATGTTTTCGCTTGTTGATTTTTTGGTTTTGCTATTGGCCTAAATAAAAAAACGGTGATATTTTTAAGAAAATTCAAACTCGCAGTTGGTGTCTCGGCTCTCTCATAAATGTTGCTGCAACATGCTCTTCTGTGATAGTAGTACAGTTCTGTCATTTGTTTGCATTAAATACCGTTGACGCTGTATGGCAGGTAGTCGTCGAGCTGTCGTGCCAAGATTGATATCGAACGTTTATTCGGCTTACGTTTCGGCGTAACCGCCTTCTTCAGAGCCTGGAAAAGACAAGGGGAGTTAGAGAAATTACCCGTCCAAGAGTCATTTCAAGTTTCAGCCATCTCAAAAGCTAATGGGAGAAAGAGACGAACCACGAGGGTGGTTACGCCGAAACGTAAGCCGAATAAACGTTCGATATCAATCTTGGCACGACAGCTCGACGACTACCTGCCATACTGTTCTAAGACATGCCGAGATTCAAGGACAGTCGCACATGGAATACCGTTGACGCTCATATATTTAGGTCCCCGATTTTGCAAAAGTACTCCGGCTACAAAACTGAGGACGTGGAACCCCTGATGTGGGAGCTGAACCACATGCTGCATAAGCGGCGAGTGGTATACGAGCGCATGGAAACGGTTTTCTCGAAGTACAGTCATGAGTGAGTTATCATCCTCTTCGCTATAAGTCACTGATATTATTATTTATTCAATGAGGTCCCCATGTGGTTAAGAACAATGCGTTCGTTGCCAATCACTGCGAATTGCAGGGTGTTTTTCTCCGTCGCGTCAATTCCGCTTCTGCCGAACATCTTCCCCATGGATAGGCCAGTCCAGGCTCCCGACATCGGCTCGACTGCGTTGTAGATGTCTCTGTCATTGTCAATATAGAACTGTATTCATAATCGTGTAATATTAGCGATCGGGCGTTTATTCCAGTTATCTATGTTGTATATTTAGCCACTATAGCATTCTAGGACGTAGTCCTTTCTGAAGCGTTAGCTCATCATCTAATCCAATGCGCTTTCGTCGCCGTTTCCTTCCTTTCCTCCTCGGTCTAGTTTTTCAGATCCAACCTTTCCGATGCTGTCTACTTAACTGTACCACTCCTCTTGCAGTTCTCACTCCTTTCCTTCACTCCCCTCTTCAAATAGAATGGAATTAGGCGATCTCCAAAGGACGTATTCCGATTATTCCTCTACTTAAGTGAATGCGGGAAGAACAAGGATTTTGTCGCGGTTTTCTCACACTGACCTCTCCACTTCACCTGCCAACATTCAACATTCGATCGAAGATTACTAATTATTCTGCATTGCCATAAAGAAGCCTGATGCGTACTATTGTCTATTGAGCGGTTCTCAGTCCTAGATGTAGACCAATAAACCATTTGAAGGCGTTTGAACGATTCTTGGGAACATTGGTTATCAGAAACCAAGTGTTGCGTCTGCGTTACGAGGTGTTCTATCAAGGGTAGGCGTAACCCTTCGTTCAAGCGGAACAACTGCTGAACCTATAAATGGTTCCGGGTGTGGCGTTAACACGTCTCGTTTTTTAAAGACTTCTGGAAGAATTCAAGTCCTTTGCCTCACAATCACGAGCGTCATGGGCTTTCAATGCTTAAATAAAGAGCTGTAATCAAATAGCAAGCACTTGTACGTGGTCATCAGGGGCTGGATTTATGACCTGCACGATGAATGGTTGAGACTGGGGTATGCTGGTAGAATAAAGGACAACACCTGTGGCGTGGTATTCACCATATGCCTTACCTGCCCAATCGCCAGTGCATTGCTAGGTGGGGGATATTCGATGGTCATCCACGAGGATTTATCTATGACCAGAGATTGACTGATCCAGCCCTGGTCTTCGCTGGTTAGTGGAATTCGGCTTTTTAGCTGCTCCTCATGGAGTTTATGGAGTTCCAAGTTAGCAGGTACCCAGGGAACATCATCGTCTTCAATTCCTTCTTGAATGCACCTGACATTCCAATGTACGGGCATCGTGCAGGCAGTTTTAATACGTGTTTAAAGGACGGTGTTAGCCAATCTCTTTTGGGATGCGCCACATATTCTACTTGTCGTGGAGGCAATTTACCTATTTGTACCATACAATGACCTACGGTGGTCAGCCGATGAGCAAGTCAGTGCTCTATCCTTCGCAGACGTCTGGGACCAATTCACCAACCCCAGGAAGGATGGAAGGCTTGGTTAGCTTGGACGGGGCATCTCCGATTCAAGGTTTCGATGAATAGGTTTAGTGTATAAAATGATTTTTGGAGAATTCTTCATGGGCTTGACCTTCGCAGACATGCTTGACAGCACTTCTCCTACTCGGGAGGGAAGAAAAGGTTGGTTCTCCCAGGCGTGCCTAGTCTTGAGATTCGTTCGGATAGGACTGAAATACAGGAAACACAAAGAACGGGCTGCTACTCCTGGCAAGGCATATTAAAACAAGCAAGTTAGATCAGTCGGAGCCTTGCCTAGTTCTGCGTGATCGGTTTATAAGCATATGCAGTCTCGCGATCAATCCCTTATACGGCTTTTCCCGCCGACCACCTGCCAACACAAAGATGCTGAAATGAATTCAAAGTTTTATGAAGTAAGCCAAAGTATAGGAGTGCGGAAGGGTTGTGCGATGTACGCAGTTTGGTGGTTGTGGTGATAAAGTGTGAAAATTAAAGATTCTCTGAGAGAGTAGTGAATTTTGATCGCAACAAAACATCCTGTAACAACATAGAGTAGTGAATTATTCAAAAGCGTTTGGTTCGAAAATTTCCTCGGTTACAGAAGCTTCTGAACTTGACAGCAATATAATTTTCTAAAACACGTATACTCTTGTAGCAGTAGCAGCGACACCAGAAACAAAAAGCGCAAGGGATGAAAGGCTACGAAGCATTTGGCTTACCTCCTCATTGATGTGAGAGCGCAGACGCTCGTAGGCAATTGACAGAAGAAGGTTTCTGAGGCAGAAATGGGAACCAGAGTAAGGAACTTTGAGATGTTGCTGATCTAGTTTACCTGTGTTAAGATTCCTCGCCGCTGTGATGCGGGCACAGCCCTACTAAGTAGCGCTCCCATTCAGAAGACTGAAGTCTGGAACTAACTTCCCAGAGTGTGTGCATCAAACCGGGAGGGGGACGTTCTGCCTATAAGTGGCGCGGACAAAGACGCGGGACAGTGCCTGCGGAGCCAATTAGCGTGGACTCGCGCCGTGACACCCGCCGCTTCGCACTCAGCCAGACAGCCCTCGCCGCGGAGGCGATGGTGACCCAGCCAACCACGAGAGCCTTAGGTCGACCAGATTTGGTGTGATTACAATCGATAGAGGGATTGGAGGCTCAGACGGCTTGCATTGGCAGTCCAGAAATTGGGATTGATCTGAACCCTACCATCTTCTATATCAGAATTTCGAGCTCTATCGAATGAGCGAGGAAAGAATCTCGCCTCAATAACCCTTACAACATTTTTTTTTTCAGGCGCTGCTGAACTTTCGTTAAATATCAGATTTTATTTGTATCAGAATTAACTGCGAGGCATGCTCCCAGGCTACTGATGTGAACTCTACCATCTCCTGCATTATATCCTGTCTAAATAACCCTTGAACCTACTTTTTAGGCTTTCTTTATTCTCGTTAAATATCAGTTTTTATTTATATCAGAATTAATTGCGAGGCATGCTTCCAGGCTGAAATTGCGAGGTAGATAACTAGATAGACAAGAGAGCGCACCCCAAGTGCGCAATCTTTTTGAAAACGACATTATGATCCTTCAGTGCGTGGAGCACGTTCCCAGTTTTAAATTGCACGATGAGTTCGATTTGACAGTCGGTAGACTTAAGAACACCTAAGTATTCTAGTTTTCTCAAAGCATTTCATGAGTGTTTCCCAACTCGGAGGAGACATTGGCTATGCATGCAGGTACACTGCCTGTGGGACGCGAGGTCAAAAAGCTGCAAGAAGCCACAAACGACTGGACGAGCAATTTGGAGTATTGTGTGATGAAATTTATTCTCGATGAACATTAGATTTGATGAACTACATATTCAGTCTTAGTCTCGATATATATGGTGTGTGCGTTATAAAGTTCCATAAAAAATAATTTACGAAATGCTGAAGAGATGTCATGTTGAAGCTAATGCCTTAAACTTCTGTTAAAAGATCTCTCGTCTATCTAATCGGAACCCTCGTGCAATTTTAGCCTGGAAGCATGTCTCGGACTTAATCCTGATATTTGTGAATAAAAACAGATATTTAGAAAAATAAACAGCGCCTGAAAAAAAATTCGCTTTAAGGGTTATTGAGGAAGGATCATTCGATAGGGCTCGAAATTCTGATATAGGAGATGGATGGGTTCAGATCAATCCCAATTTCTGGACTGCTAATACAAGCCGTCTGAGCCTACTATCCCCCTATCGATTGTAATCACACCAAATCTGGGCGAGCTACAGGCTCCCGTAGTAGGCTGGGCCACCATCGCCTCCACGGCGACGGCTACCTGACTCAGTGCGAAGCGGCGGGTGTCACGGCGCGACTCGACGCTAATTGGTTCTGCAGGCACCGCCCGCGTCTTTGCCCGCGCCGCTTTCGGGCAGAACGTCCCTCACCCCATCAAACCACGTCTCCCCTCGAATTCAGAGCGAACTATTAGGGGGGGGGGGGGCCAAAAGTAATGAGACAAAATGAAAAAAAATTTTTATCTCCTTATAACTCAATTACAACTCAACGATGCTGAGGAATGTATTTGCCATTAAGGGCAATGACCTTGCTACCATCGCTCAGTCAACTTCCTGATCCCATCCTTACAGAACTGCTTGAGCCTGGTGCTGATCAAGTGCTCGATATGGTTGTCAAGGACTGCTTGGGTTCCTGTGTCCCTTCCGACTAGGAAGTCCTGTAGGCTCAAGTAGTAGTGGTAGTTGCATGGAGAGATGTCCAGCGAATACGGTGGGTGAGGCATGTGAACGTAGCCCAGCTGGCCAAGCTTATCCGTGCTTACTTGTTCCCGATGGGGTGCGGCGTTGTCGAAGAGGAGAACCTTCTTGAAGCGCTGCGAATGAATAAGAGCGAGTCGCCGGCCCATCTCCTCTATTTCGTTCACCATGGCCTTGGAGTTCATCGTGGTGCTCTTGGGAAACAGCCTCCGGTAAACCGATCCATGGGCGCAGACCCAAAAGCTCCAAAGATGCTTCTCGCCGTGAACATCTTGCCGAACGAAGGTCGGTAACAATTCACCAGGCCTCACCCAGACTCGCTGCTTGGCAGGGTTAGGGTAGAAGACGTACTTCTCATCCTGCGTGAATATTGAGCCCAGGCTGCTCGGGGTTGGGAATTGGGGGAGATTTGCGCGACACAGGTCAACTCGTCAGACTGGGGTTTCGGCATGAGACAGGCTGGGGTTTTTGGCATGCTTCTGGAAAGGGCGGAAGTGGTAACTTCTCAGATGGGCTTCAGTAAGTAGCATACAAATATACAAATACGATAAGCACAAAACCGGACTCCAGCCACGCGATATATGGACACGGCATGGGGTGTCTCATTACTTTTGGCCCCCCCCCCCCCTAATAGTCGATGGTGGTACACATGAGAGGAATATAAGGGAGAATGATTAGCAATTTAGCCTACAGCATTTTTCCGCAGTTACTTTTGGTGACATTTTTTCAGGCTATGGCTTACTGGCAGGAGAACCCTGCTTTACTTTCGCGTTGATGGGGTGTTAAGTTATGCTTGTTGTATGCGATAGCGCTCCGATAGTTTGGCGGAGTGACGCTCCCTTGAACATATGCGCTGCGTCTCCACTATCTCGTAAGGCAGCCATGGACTCTCGAGCAAGGCCAGGGGGTTGGGGTTGGGTGGGCCAGGGGAACTAGGGGTAGAACGCGATTAGTAGGATCCTACGGCTTTTGGTATTCTTTGAGGATGACATCATACGTGATATCTAAAAGAAATCACTCCTAAGCACTGTATTTCAACGGCAGATTACATCTTGTATACTGTTTGAGCGCTGTATCAAGCTGCAGTAGTTTGGTTGTACGTTGGAATCGCATCGCACGTGTAAGACCCAATTTCAAGGTGCAATTCACGACCAGTTAACAAAATTTTTGGTACTGTTGTACTTTCGGGACTCCAGTGGTCGAGGAGAGGTCGAAATTTTTTCGCCTAAACTTCGCCCAGGGGGGGGGGGGGCTATTTGGGGTGCTGATCACGAATCTGACATCCATTTTTGAAATTTCGGCCGATTACGATAGACTACGGTAGGTACCGGTGACTAAGGCTGTCAAGGTCATAATCACGGATTCAGGATTTCGCCCAAACTTCACCTAGGGGGTTATTTGAGGTGTTGACCACGAATCTGGCATCCGTTTTTCGTTTTACGCTGGAGTACGGTAAGCTACAATAGGTACGGGCAACTAAGGCTGCCGAGGTCCTAATCACCAGTTTCGCCCAAACTTTGTCTATGGGGGTTATTTGGGTGCCAATAATGAGTCTGACATCCGTTTTTCGTTTTGCGGCGAAGTTTGGGCGAAATCGGTTACCATTACCTTAGTCACCCGTACCTACCGCAACTTACCGTACTTCAGCGTAACCCTATTGGGCGAAGTTTGGGAGATAAATTCTTTTCGACCTCTCCTCGTCCTCTGGAGTCCCGAAAGTACAATAGTGCCGAATTTTTTATCCTAGCGGAACTGGAGAATTACTACAGATATGTTGAAAAGAAAGAGGCCAGTAATTTGTTCATCGACCTGCCTCCGTAAGTCGTTTTATTTAAATTCTGTGATCCTCACTGTTGTCTCCTAGAAAGAAGCACATCGTTTTCTCACCCCACTAAACCGTCACATCGCGTAGATCTGACCAAGTTCGACTTTCGATAAACCTTGGCATATTGATTTCAGATCGATGTTGAATTGTTGAGCTGGTAGCCAAGGTAGGTGCCATGTTTATTCAAGCCGAGTTGAATAAACGTGATACCTACCTTGGCTACCAGCTCAACAACTCAACATCGATCTAAACCGCTACAGTTCTAATGATGCCATTCGCCTCCTATAGGGAAGCCCAACATGCTATCCTAACGTAGACTGTGTATCGAAGGTATGACTGAATTATACAAATTTCGACTGGTGGAGCTCACCCGCCTAGCTCGTACACCGCTTATTCCGGTTGAGCCATCGTGTTGATAGAGAACTAGATCCACTCAAAAAT
This sequence comes from Heligmosomoides polygyrus polygyrus, assembly GCA_947396885.1. Classification (NCBI taxonomy): domain Eukaryota; kingdom Metazoa; phylum Nematoda; class Chromadorea; order Rhabditida; family Heligmosomidae; genus Heligmosomoides; species Heligmosomoides polygyrus. The sequence continues at coordinate 29,470,291 of OX377201.1, read as the reverse complement.
GAAAAACATCATTTCTACGAAGGCCTTCAGCTTAACCGGTACCATGCTGATATCAGCGGCCGGCTCATCCCGATATCACGGGTGAGTGCTGATAGGCGAGATTGCTAGGAAGATATCGTGGATGGTTCGGTCAAAACAGCGCCGGTGGTGTAAGGCGAACATCGCTGCCCGGAAAGCAGAAGATGCGGGTTCGACTCCCGCCTGGCGCAAGGGTTTTGATCGCAACTAAACATCCTCCTAACAGCTTCTAGATCCACTCATTTTGTGGGCTGCCTGCGACTACTACCGACTGCACCACATTACTACGAAACTTGCAGCATTAGTTTCATGCTGCTTTCTTGTTGTTGTTTTCATGCTTATTAGAAGCCATTCTACTGAAGACTGACCCAGATGCTAAATCGTTTTCCAAACGAAAACAGCCACTTGCGCAAAACGCACCTCCTCAGAAAGGCTTTTGGGATAACGCGCACCGGCTGCCATCGGCACACCACGCCCATTTTGTTGTGCGGCTGCAGACATTTTATAAACCCGCCAGTGGCTCGATGGACGTGTTTATTGTTCAAACGCGATCTGGTGGATTGATGCATTCATTGACTACTAACGTTTATTTGGGGACAGCCTGCCTATGTTGTTTTGTGCTTCTCTTTTCTGTTCGAATGCACATTGCTCTTTTATTGCTGGGAATTTGATTAAGTTTGAATGTGTATTCACTGTTTTTTCCTAGATAAAGTTCTAGTTCGGATGACGATTCAAGTGATGTTTTGCACCATTTCCCTTATTCTAAATCCTCAGGAGTCCAGTGGCATGATGCCATTGCACCTGGACAATTGCAAAGGAGGAATCCCATGGTGTTATATGGGAAAGGGAGGCAATTGCAAGGCCTGTGGCTGGGCCGCCAAACTAGTACTGTAGCTTTTCGTTAACATCACGATTTAGTGTTAAATCCTAATAGACCGAAGACACCATACATCGGTGCATAGCGAACTAAAGATTAAAAAACAAAGGAAATCCGAATACTGTACCACAAGACCAGTAGTTCTGTGAAAGCAGAATACTCTAGAAAGCGTTGTGTTTCATAAAAGCGGAAATTCAGCAGCTCAGACTTTTTAGATTCGCCAAGAATCTTGCAGATCTTTATTGTGGCTAACATTTCTGCGTAATCGCATTCTCTGGAGCCTTTCCGAGTGAATAAATGGATCCACCGTCAGCTTAGCTGGACGAAGTCTTTCTCAAAATCATAAAAGAAACACTTGTTATTTCGTATTACTGGAAGTAGTGTATTATAAAGAGACGTGGAATGTCGCTGGCCAGTCACGACTGCACCTAATAGCTGTACTTATGGAAAGGCGAGATGTGAGAGTTAAGATGAGATGTGGGAGTTGAGATTTGCTGTCTATGTCATCGATGTTATCACTCCTCGTGGACGTTTGTCACATCTTTGAAAGAAAATAACCTTATTTCGTTTCAGATCACAGGATGGGTGTCCTGCACACGTTAGACCTAGAAAACTTCAAGTCCTATAAGGGTAAACAGGTCATTGGTCCATTCAAGAGGTTCACGGCAATTATCGGTCCAAATGGATCCGGTAAGTTTATATTCTCTTATCACAATATTCTGACGCTCTAATATCTTATATTGGCTATGGCTATTGGCTTATTTTCAGATTTAAACTAACATTACTTTAGGAAAGTCAAATCTTATGGACGCCATCAGTTTCGTTCTAGGAGAGAAGGCTACAAGCTTGCGAGTGAAGAAATTGGGAGTACGTTTTGTTTAAACCCGTGTTTCTCTATAGTTGAGCTCCATCTGCCGCAAAATTTTCGCTTGGAGTTGCTCGTTGTGGATCATCTTGTCGAGCTATGCGCCTGTCTAGGATCTCATTCATGGAGCACCAATCGGAAAACCGGTGTCGAATCGCTGCTCAGTAACTCTTAACTATAAAGAAGATGACGGACGGCTGAGAAGCTTTACTCGATCCGTGACAGGCGCTGGGTCCGAGTTTCGTGTTGATGGAAAGGTGAGCTCGAGCGTATATTATGTTTGTCCACTACTTCACCGCTGCATCCTTGATATTATTTGCGGTTTATAAATGAAGAGTAATTGGAGAACTGAATTTTCATCGTCCTCAGCTTTGGAGACGTCTTGCTCATTATTGCCTTCTACTGCGCAGAAATGGCTCGTTTCGATAGCTAAGCTGGGCTTTGATTTTGGACTTCATTAGCTACTTAAGCATTGTAAGACATTTATGTTAGGGTTGGCTGGCCGGCAGTTATTGTCTTGAAGGGCAATTCAACCCAAATGGCAGTATGTAGTGTAACGTAATTTAATGGTACATCTAACTGTCAAATCTTCAAAACATCAAAAATGATTCCAACGGATATCTTGGTATGGAGTAATGCCTTTCATATGTATTTGAATGAGAAGTTTTCGCTCTTTTATGTGATCTCCTAGATAGAGGTGAATAGCGGCACACTTAGTCAAGGTACTGGGGAATTTCTATTTGGTTGCTGTATTGGGCCCATGAATCATAATTCTTGCACAACGTTTGAACAACGCCTTTTTGTAGTCGTCAGATACGTGTTGTACTGTGCTGCAGTATTTAAAATCAAACAAGTTGGACTGGAAAGGAGCAGTAGCGCCTGAGTTTTATCTTTGACTACATTTTGGAATGAAAATTTAAAAGCGATTAGCTGCCAGAGTGTACGCGCGGAAATATCGGTGGTGTGCGCTTGAATCTCTGTCGAAAGTACTGCTAATTACCCCTTCTTTTAGGTTGTCAGCGTCCAGCAATACAATCATGAAATGGAGTCCATTCAGATATTCATCAAAGCTAAGAATTTCCTTGTTTATCAGGTACTACCTTCGATTGGTTCGATTTGTTTTAGTCGCTTGTTCGATTTCATTTGCATTTTCTTCATACAATTTATTCCAAGGGCCAAATTGAATCAATCGCCATGAAGAACCCTAAGGAGCGAACGGCATTGTTTGAAGAGATTTCAAGGTAAGTTTTATGTTGATGCCTTTACTTAGAATATGTCGGTGTATTTAGTTTTCCAACAAAGTAAGATGCAGTCTCCGCTTTTCTGCAGTTTCCGCTTTTTTAAGCCAATAAATGCGGTATGATCAGATTAGAAATTGTGGAGCTAATGAGCATTGTGGTACTAACATCACACTTCTGATAAGGCGAGGTTGCGTCAAGCTTTTCACCAAGATTATTCAGTAGTTTTATTCCTGATGAATTTTCTGAAAATTCGAAATTGATCATCACGTTCTTGTTTTACAAGAGCTTTGAAAAAGGTGAAACCCATTTTTTGTCCGCAGCTTGATCTTGATCTTGGTTTTGTCATTGCGGTTTTGAGAATGTTTGTTGAGTTATGGGCAAATTCTTTTCTCTTTAGTTCATCACTTTTGTATGAAAAACATTGAATATTTGAAGCCTTAAGTTTTTGGGTTAAATTTAATGCGTGAAAAAGCTCGATCCATAGCTATAGATTCAGAATAGCATTGTGATTAATCCCTTTGATAAATATTTTATGAACAAAACGTAGCATATTGTATGCCCTTTTGGAATCCGTATAACTGTCGTACGTGTTGGTTTAGATCTTGTGAACTCCAACAGGAATATGATCGCCTGAAAGCAGAACTGCAAAAAGCTGAAGACGATGCCCAGCAGAACATGAACAAGCGTCGAGGAATCGCCCAAGAGAAACGAGAAGCTAAGCTGGAGCGAGACGAGGCAGAGAAGTATCAACACATGAAGGATGAATTGGTAAGAGATCCTTTGGAAGCGGTGCCAGATACCGCTTGAGAGATCACCTCTGTCACTTAGGTCTTTATCGCCAATTTTAGGCAGCGAAACAACGGCAGCTGTACCTACTAGAGCTGTTCTACTGTGAGCGTCATGGCAAACAAGCGCAGGAAGAGTTGGCCAGCAAGAAGAAACAGGTGGCGGAATTGGAAGCAGCGAAGGTATGCCAGCGGTTTCCTGCTTTTCGTTGGTAACAACCAGTACTACCGCTCCGTTGTAGAGCCAGACGGATGAACAAGTTAGCGAGAAGCAAAAATTAGTGAAGAAAGCCCAGAGGGACAACCACAAGCTGGAGAAGGAAATAGCCGATAAGGTGAGTAGCAATATAGTGTTCCTCCGTTTTGTTCTGTAAAGGTTTCCAACTGTAGGAAAGGGAGATCTCTCACCAACGCCCGCTGTATGTACAAGTAAAGCAGGAAGTGCTTCATGTGAGGACAAAGCTAGAAACAAGCAGCAAGACATTGACTGCTGCTCAGAAACTTGCTGAGAAGAATGAGGAGCAGGTTCAGAATTTGGAGAACACAGCAAAGTAGGTGACCCCTTCCTTTCTTTGCTACCTTTTTTCGACTATTCATCCGCTTCTCGTCTTCACATGGATAAAAATTGAGGAAGTGAAATCACGTGAACCCTAATTTATTGAGTGCATGTTTTGACGTAAAAGTCGCACGTATCTCGCAGTTCCACTCATGGCAATGCTCGCTGTTCTTCAAGAGCATGTCGAAAAAATCGCCTTTTTTCGTTTTTTTTCTTCCCGTTGTCAGTCTTTTTTGCTGTTTCTGCGTCCTTGTTTTCTCTGCCACAGCTATAATGAGTGTTAGATCGTAATGTTCAAGGAAGGCGTTGTACTGTGATATTTGCTGAACGAATATTGCTCGCTTCAGAGAACTGGAACGAAAGAGAGCAGAATGTGAAGCTGAACTTGAAACGCAGAGTCAGGAGCTTCAGCTGCATTTGAGTGAGGAACAGGTTCGTAGCCGTAGCTGTTGGTTTCGTTGTTCAAATAATTTTAGCCTCCATTTTCGGCCTCAAATTGTGTTTCACCTTTCATCACCAATTCCAGATTAACGAGTATGTCTCCCTTAAACGTGAGGCCGGAAAGAGGTCTGGGTTGATGGATATGCAACTGAATTCGATGAGGCAAGAGCATGAGACAGACCGCAGGTAAGGAAGCTATTGACCGATCCTCTAAAGTTTGTTTTTCGTTATGAGCTCACGCTGGGTGGCCTGCCGAGGTTATTCCTGGCTCACCTGCTGAGATCTCGTTTTTCTCTGAACCACTTCTTTATCCTGCAGTTTTATTCGGGTTTATATCCATTTATTTATTTATCAATATCTTTACCTTTTGTACACATTGAGTTTCTGCTGACCATCTGATAGCTTCCCAACTTTTCGAACCATTTTTATTTAACGTATGGCTATATGTGCATGTCTATTAAATTATTGCCGGTATACGTGCTGTCGACGCGCAAACGGACCTTACATGTGTGTAATGCCATGCGTATTGTTAGTGAATAAATATCTCTAACGTAAATTCTTTTAACACTGCGCGCTTTTCGAGAGCGTTGAAGGTGTAACGCAGACTCTATTATCTCGGTACCATATTCCGAGAGACAAATTCGATAGCTCTTTAATTTTGGAACATTCAAATATCCTTTCTCAACGCGTTTGGTAGAGTAATGGGGCTGCATGGCGTGTTCGACTTGTGATGACATTCTTGTATGAGGAGGGCGAATTTCATTTCAAATTCCAATTTTTTCAAAAATTCACTTGGATGCACCTGGTGGTTATTATAAATTTGTGCTATAGGTGTCACCTAACGTAGTGGTGATAGAGAAGCTATTCTTGATAAAGGACAAGGATGGATGTTAATTAACCTATTTTGGGATTTGCAACGCACATTATTACCACGTGATGTTGTGGGGACAATTTGAATGCAGTGTTTGTCCATATAAAGAGTTGGAGTGGCCATTCGATGGAGGAAATAGCATTTTGTCTTCCCAAAGCATTGTCCTTATCCTTTATCAAGAATAACTTCTCTATCACCTCTACGTTAGGTGAAACTTGTAGTACCAATTTCTATTAAGCATTTTGTCCATTCTGTCCTTCCAAGACATGCATGGTTCCAATTCATCGAGCTCTGAGTGGCGGAGGCTTTGGTTGCACTGGGACCCGAATCAAGGTTTTTGGCATGGTCCAACGTGACAGCTAGTGCTTTCTCGACTCTCTTTCCCCGCGCTCTTAACTTTTTCTACTTCGTCCATTTCTAACCTAAACAACTGCTAGATAAATTGCATAGAGTAGTCCTGTCAGCGGCGTTCCACCCAATGTTACTGCTCATCGCTCGGTTCTTTATCTCCCTCGGTAAGTTGGTAGTAGAACTGTAATCGAAATTTCTTCTAGACGCACGTCTCCGATTTTGAGCTTTTTGGTATCCCGAGTATTCAGTTTCGTGAAGTCCTTCCGGCCGTTTACATTTTAAACCTTTTTTTGCTTTATTTCTGTTTTCGAATTTGCTGAACCACTCTTTCGGCTTATGTTTTCCAATTTTGACTGTTCATGGTGTGTACTATTTATAGCTCAAAAGTGAATGAGGAGCGTCGCATGAAGGCATGGCAAGAGAAGATCAAGAATAAGAAACAGGAGATTGAACGACTTAAGAAGCAGGTAAGGTTTTGCACATTATTGACTTGCCAGTGTATACGTGCTTGTTGCCTTTATCATCCAGCTCCGAAATAAGCTCTTGTTCTGTAGATCGAATACCTCGCGGAAAATGCTGAGCAGCAGAAGGTCGTTTTGCAAGATGAGAAGGCTAACCTGGTAACGATGGAAAAGCAGGTGAAGGAAAGCAAGGAGAAGCTGGAAAAGGTAACGTGTTTTTTCTACATCGTATGTAACTGCTCTTCTTGTTGTCGCACTGAAATCTCTGCTTTCAGGTGTCCGTTGAATTGAGTGAGATTAACAAGCAGCTCTCGGATGCCTCTGGTGATTCAGCTGAGTCTGAAAGAGTGCGACGACGTAACGAGGCCATTGAAAACCTGAAGAGGGTTTTCCCGGACAAGGTAACCGGATTTGAATTGCATCAGATGATTATACTTCTCTCGTAGAAATTTCAGAAAGGAGATTTCAGATTCATGGACGGCTTGTCGATCTGTGTCAGCCGAGCCATAAACGCTTCAACTTGGCCGTGACAAAGGTTCTACAGAAGCACATGATGAGTATTGTTTGCGATACAGAGGAGACTGCAAGGGATGCGATCATGTACTTGAAGGTAGGTGCACTCTTTAGGATTTGGAAGTCACAAGAGGTACAGAGAAAGCTTTCAAGGGCCTGGTCAGCCTTATGAAAAATTTCCTGTTTGGATTTAAATTACATGCTGAAAACAGGTCTGTATGTGAACGGCATTGGCAAGAATTAATTCCTAAGAAGAAATGGTAACAAAAGTAGCGAGTAGCCGTTGTAGGAGCAACGTTATCCGCCTGAAACCTTCCTGCCCCATCACGGTCTTGACGTTCATCCGATCAACGAGAAGCTGCGTGAGCTGACACACCCAAAGGGAGTGAAGTTGGTCTACGACGTGATACAGGTCCGTACAATTTTTGCTGCTGTTTTTGGCGTTTACGTTTAGCTTCTCCATTGCAGTGCAACCATCCTGCCGCGAGAAAGGCCTTGCAATTCGCCAGCGGAAATGCTTTGATTTGCGAGACCGCAGAGGATGCTCGCACGTTGGCATATGGTAGTGCGGGTGGAGACAGGTTTGTTTCCTTACACTGTAAATACCTGTTCCACTGTTGCAGCCGCCGAAGTAGTCGTTGTTTTCAGATATAAAGCCGTAGCGTTGGATGGCACGATGTTCCAACAGAGTGGAGTGATTGGTGGTGGTAGCCAGGAACTGAAATTGCGAGCGAAGAAATGGGACGAGAACGCTTTGAAGTTAGCGTTTACAGTTAATTTCCTCGCCAGTCTTGTATCCGAGGGAGACGGGAATCAGTGTGTAGACCACTGTACTCAACTGCATGCATGGCGTATTCCGCGACGAGATTGATAAGGATGACATAGGAACCTTATGTATAGAATAGGTGACTCACATCATCATCGTCTGCAGTACGAAATTTGCAACCATCCGTTGAAAAAAAGAAGGTTTGGTTGTAACCTTTTCCAAAAATAATTTTAAAAAGTGCAATGGATGTCAGTAAAGTGGTCTCAGTTCCCCAATACCTACATATGTCATGGCGGCTATTAAGATGTATTAGGAGCACGTTGGCTAGAGTTGCATCAGATGGTTTCTGAAGAATTTTTGTAGTATGGGCAAGCACTAATCCTGGCCATTCTCGCTTCATCTCTTTATTACATTCTTTGCTATTTTTTGAACTATCAAGGTTACGGTTTCTTTGTCTCAGTCGGTTTCCTGTCTCGCACACAAAACAGCCATTCTTCTAGACACCTTCGTGAGCGCCGAGCTCAGCTTCAGGAGGAGAGCAATACACTGCACAAGACAAGGCGAAAGGAATTAGATGTCGAAATGCAGAGGTGTGTTACTTTTACAAGTATTCTGTATATCCAGCATCCTTCTAGGAAAACTTATGTGTTTCCAAATATAAGAAACTTTATTTTATCGCTATTGTCCATTGCTAGTACTTACTTGAGATAACTTGAGATTTTTAAGTCCTCGGAAGGTAACATTACTAAAAGAAATAATTGCCTCTGCTAGTATAAAACCTAGCAGAGGCAGTGGTTTCTTTTAGTGATGGTACCTTTCGAGGGCTTAAAAATCTCATGTATTTAGCCATCCTTAAACAGTGCTTCAGTCAAAGCGGCGTTGTAGAAAAAAATTGCATTGCTTTGCTTGAGTTGTAAGAGAAACCTGTTCATTTTTTTTTTCAGAAACAAGCTTACTTCGGTGGAATATCGGCTCAAAAATATGCAACTGGAGAAGCAAAAGTGCGAAACGGATACCCTGAATAAGCTGACATTTGAGCTTGAGTCTCTCGAATCCGAGCTTAGTGTGATTCCTGTAAGTTCCTGCTTTTGACTGTGTTTCAAGATTTTCAACAGCGATAATAACCGTGAACATGAAAATGATCGTTCAATATGCTGAAGGATGAATCGTATTTCAGCCGAAGATCGAGGAGATTGAAGAGCGAATGATGGAAAGAGAAAGGGAGATTAAGAAGATGGAAGAGAAGAGTAATGCGGTGGCCGATGATGTGAGTGTTGTCCAGCTCTTTATTTCTATGTTTTCTTTGCCTTGAGTAAGATGAATATGTTTCAGGTGTTTGGAAACTTCTGTAAAAAGGTCGGGATAAGGAACATTCGTGAGTATGAAGAACGAGAAATGCGGTGAGTTTTTGAACATCATTTCTTATCTGTAGCACTATGCTGTTTGGTGGAACTCTCTACCACCTGTTTTTAAATTGATGTCTTCTTCATCGTTTATGTTTTTGTTTTTTAATGCGTTGAGAAGAGATATTGATACTGGCCTAGATTTAAATATCGACTCTGCAATATATGCATTGTTATGTAGCCAGATACGTACTATGAAGTAGGTAAAAGTTGGAACAAATGCACTAATGGATCTTTTTCAAGTACACAAAACTAGCCCTGAATGTTAACATTCATTCATCAGGGATTACATGGTTCTCGATTCCATTCTCAGGTGAACTTAGGGCGAAATAAAATGATTCTATGCAAAGTTCCAGAGAGTTCCAAAGTTTTTATCTAACTGCGCAGTTGTAGAAAAACTTGCGGTGGCCACGTTAGGCGGCTTATGTGTTCTGCCATATGGCTTAGTATCGAACCGCTGTCAGGTTATAGTTCCCTAACAAAGTAATAGCGTTTCAGGTTTCACCAGGAAAGAGCTGACCGCATGAGGGAGTTTGATAATGAACTCGATCGTGTGCGTAACGAGATCGAATATCTCCGATCTGAAGATAAAAATAGGAAGGTTAAACAGGAGAAGGATAAGGTTAGCCGCGCAGTTCTTCGTTTTTTTTTTAAATGATTATCACGTTTTTATCGTTGTTAATATGTGCTTTTATTTTCTGGTTGGTGAAATCATGTGAATCCCGTTAATAGGTGAAACACCTCGACAAGGAACTGGAGGCGTTGATGAAGAAGGAGACAAAGGAAGGGAAGGTGCTGACACGGCTGGAGAAAGAGATGGAAGATCTAAAGGTTGCCGCTATGGAGAAGAAGACTGAGCAGGAGGCGTATGAAGCGGATCTGGCGGTGGTGAAGAAGGATGCTCAGGTTGGACTTCATCTACAATAGTGTACATACGGCTTCAGAGCTCCTTAATTATCACCGATGCTGTGATCAGCGTAGCTTTACAACGTATCACCACAGCCTATTGTTTCAGGCTGCGCAGAGAGATGTCACGAGCGCAGAGAAGGCTGTCTTGGCTCTTGAGAGCGTTGTTAGCAGAAAACACGCTGATAGGCATGCGTTACTGCATGCGGCGAAGATCAATCAAATCCAGATTCCACTCACATCGGGAAGCCTGTCGGACGTGGACGCGGAGGACGACGAAGGTATGATTCTGCTCTATAATTCTAGCTAAAATGTAACAAATAAAGTAGTAGAGGGAAAGGGCTTATGCATTTCTGAGTGAGTATTATCCGCGAAATCGAAAGCGCTGTCCAGATTTAGTCAATTTTGGTACATTGATTAACGTTGAGGAGTGTAATCTTTATTAGAGTGTAGCAATGCGCAGGATAGAATTTTAATTATCAGATGCTTTTTATTTGATGAAACCCTTCATAACGAAAGAAAGGGAACATGCGAATTGTAACAATAGCGAAAAGTCGAGAGCAAAAAGGAGACGTTAGTAGAAAACTGTGGAAGACGGAGAGTAGTTGCGAAGTGGTTCGGGTCGCGTTGGCTTCAGACCAGCTTTCCCGACAAATGTGTGCATTTATCTGAGTGCACGAAGCCGAAGCATATACTCCTTCGCTTTCATGTGGGCTTACTCTCGAGCAGGGAGATCGATGGTGTTGTTGGCAGACGTCCTGACGTTTGTTAGGAGTCGGTTCTGCTGTCACTGATTAATTGGAAAGAATTAGAAACGAACCGACTTGAAAAAAATCCTATTAGATCCGAATAGCCCTTGTTCTTACAGATGGAGATGGAACGCAGCCGTCAAATTCCAACAATCTGTCTCAGGAACAGATTGAGAGGGAAGCCATGATTAAGGTCAACTATAGACAGCTGCCTGAATCTCTGAAGGACGTAGGTTTTTAATTATTGCGGACAGGATTTGTCATTTATTGATATTGCGAAACAATGTAATCATTTATTTTTTCATTTAATTTAGCTCAAAGACGAGGAAGAGGTTAAACGACACGTTGAAAGAATGAACAAGGAGATCAATGAAGCTCAGGCGACGCTCTCACGGCTCAATGCGCCCAATCTGAAAGCAAGCCAAAGGTTTTTACGCTTCTGTTTTATTCTCCCCTGATTAGGCATATATGTTTGTAGGTCGTGCTAAAGCTTTCACTTTACTGCAAAAGTGGTCACTTGGCGTTGATACATACTTCATGGGGCGCGTGATTCGAACTACTCTTCTTCTTTACATCATAGAGTTTAAGAGGTTTTTTGAAGCGAAACTTTTCCAGATGAGAGCTTACCTAGCACCAATTTGCTGAAATTGTAGCACTAGCATGTCTTTCGGTGTGATACTTAGTTATGACGTACTTGAAGCTTTTCAGCGCGTATTATTTATTACTACGAACGTTGCAACCTTTAGGATGGAAGAGGTGAAGGAGCGAGAAGCTGAGACAACGGAAGAATGCGAAGTGGCTCGGAAGAAAGCTCGAAAGATCCGTGGCTACTTTGAAAAAGTGAAAACGGAGCGCTATCGCAAATTCCAAGAGTGTTTCGAGCCAGTCAGCCAGAAAATTGACGAGATCTACAAGGTGATATCCTAAGTATTCCATTGAAAAGTGACGTCTGTGATGAAAATGACTGCAGGCCCTCTCACGAAACGCCAGTGCTCAAGCGTTTCTTGGCGCTGACAACATGGAAGAGCCGTATTTGGAAGGGATACAGGTGAGTGCTCAGACTTTGTTTGCTTTCCGTCCTTTGTATTTCGTTCGCTGTTTCCTGTAATTATCTACTTTATTATGTAGTACAACTGTGTTGCACCCGGGAAGCGGTTCCGACCCATGGATAATCTGTCTGGAGGCGAAAAAACTGTGGCAGCTCTTGCGCTTTTGTTCGCCATGCATGCTCGAAATCCGTCTCCGTTCTTCGTTCTCGATGAGATTGACGCTGCGCTCGATAACACGAACATCGGAAAGGTATTGTCTTTCGTTTTACTTGTCTCCTTTAGCTCTGAGCAGATCAATTTACAAAATTATTTCTTCAGGTGTCATCCTTCATCTGTGAATCGGCACGGAGTGACATCCAAATTATCATCATTTCGTTGAAAGAAGAGTTCTATAATAAGGTAATTTTACTGCGCCTTGATAGATTCTTTATTCGCTGTGGAATTTAGTCATAATTTGGGTATTTTTTTTTGGTTTTTTGAAAAAGTCCGTCTCTGTCTTTTGGTCACAAACCAGTGCCCAGTTGTCAAACTTTAAGACAAATAAAGGTGTCCCATATTTGCATGCAAAATCCGTTGCAATATTCTGAACGTGTAAGTTAGTTGCCCAGACTGTATTTTCTATTTTTGGAGCCAGATTATGTGGATTAATGTACCAGAACCGATCGATTTAATTTTCCCTAACCTTTAGCTGCGGCGAACTACGGTCTATGATCTCGCATTTTTTAAACAAGTAAATCAAGTCGTGCGGTCGGCTCAGTCAATATTATGGGTTTTTGTCTGCACATCAGATCGTCACATCATATTTCTATATAAAAAGGGTTGACATTTGGCCAACGTCTTGCCGCCGCTGAATGAATAATATCGTTTGTGAACAGCGCTGACTGCTCGAGAAAAGCTAGGGTGGGAATGTGGGATGTAGTCGTTCTGGCCAGTTGAATGGAATAGGCGCAATATGGGTTGGGGGGAGGGGAGGTGTAGACTGGCTGATGGGAACTAGAGCAGACCTGCTTTATGTTCCACTTTTTATGTTCACGTAAAGGCTATGTAGTTCTATTTCAATTTCACTATTTCGTACTCATTTCTTCGGTGGATAGGTGGTTTTTGAATTCTTTATATGCTTTCGTCACCACCTATGTGTGTTTTTTGCTGAAATTCCACAAATTTTTCTATCTCTGTAAAATTTCGTCGGTTTCGTCCTGAAAAAAGTCGTTTACCACCGCCGTGACCTCATCGACTTCGGTGAAGCGCCAACAGTAAAAGTAGAACAGATGGTAGTCGCACGGCGCAATGTCTTGGCTGTATGACGGCTTACTGATTTTCTCCACCCAACTCCTCGATTTTTGCCAGCGGCTGTAGTGCCGCAAGGGGTCGGGCGTTGCCCTGATGGAAGAACTTCGGCTCATGTCGACTCCTTTCTCCTCTAATTTTTGCTGGATCTGGTCGAGTTGTTGACAGAAGCGAGCGTCGGTGATGGCTTGACTACGTGGAGGCAGCCCCCAGTGCACGGGACCATTACACATCCCCCAAACGCACAGAAAGTCCTTCTTCTGGGGAGCTCCGGTTTTAACATAAGAACCCGCGGGTCATTGCTTCCGGATTTACGGATGTCGTTCCTCTTCTGGGGCGGAAAGGAACTTCTGATACCATTCAACATTCAACCTCTCGGGAGTGAATTTGATGGTGACTTAATGAGTGTGCTTGGCTCGCTGGGCTGCTGCCGAGGTTCAGCTGATTGAAAATGAAATCACGCACTTTGAATTGTCATCGTTCTAGAGTAAAATTTTTCAACAACGCAAGGCAAATTAACGATTTGTAACTTAAAATGATCGCTAAGGAACAAGTTTTCAAAAAATGCTCCACAATGTGCTACCACTTAATAGGTTCGCAACTGGCATAACCATACAGGGCCGGGTTCTGTATTTCAGGAAGAACAATTAATATAAATGTTTGAAATATTTATATTAATATTTGTTCCGCCAAATACAATTGATTACACACGTGCTGATGAAATTATGTAGAGGATTTCGATTTCTCAAACAAGTAAAAGTACAGAATAGGAAAAGGAGTCACCTTTATTGTCATCAAGAAAAAAATGTTAATGGCATTCCATCAGGTGGCATATAGAGTACCCAGTTTCTATAAGTGTCGAAAAGCCGCTGATAGTGTTCACTGTGTTTAGGCGGACGCCTTGATTGGAATCTACCCTGAACCGGCGAGCTGCTCCACGTCAGGAGTGCTCACCTTCGATCTCACACCCTACAAGCAGACGGGTCTGAATGATACGAACACGAGCATCATTGAGAGCACCGTCGTAAATCCGAGCTGATTCGCGTCGACATCAGCGCTTTTCATCGGGCCCGCTGAAGATCTCAGTTGTCTATTGGTACATTTCGAATTGTTTTGTTTTCTTCTAATATAGGCACACCGTGTGCTCGTCCTCTCAATGATTCTCGGTGTAGATCATATGTGTTCTTATTGTTGGATTCTTATGCATTTCTGAATTTTTTCTCTTGTTAATCACATCGAATCTATGTTATTTATAGTGAGTGACCTGTAAGTCACCCACATTTCTTCTGTTATATTCACTTTGTATTCGCCGACTTGGAATGTACAACATTCTTCGTCTCTCTATATTAGCCAAATTTTTACAAATTGAACATCCTGTTGCTCCTGATCTTCAATCTTCTTTTTGTGCAGTATATTTGCGCCCTTTGGATACTCACCGTGTAATGCTGACTACTTAAGGCTCCACTGCGCTGCATGCATTCCCATACGGGGATCATCATCTGTGAATTTTTCTGTACCATAAACGTAGTATCCTTGTGCGCATAGGTGTTCTGGAAGGATGGGTTGTTTCCCGAATGTACACTGGATAACGTTATGTTCACATTAACGGGAGATCATACGTTAGAGAATAGGCATTATATGCACTGATAGAATTTCCGCGTAAGTGCCGCAGTTCGGAATTTTCGCCACAGGGGCGTCGTCGTGCTTCCATGAATTGTATCAGAATTTCAGCAGCGTGAGTGTGCCACTATGAGTGTGTACTGGTTCAAGAATTTCGTTGGAATTCGGCAGTCGGACTTCGAGATGCTGCGTGTACCGAGGCCAACGGCGGAATTTTGTATCCACGTCACAATGAGAAGCATACAAGTAGGTTTCGAGTACTTCACGAGGTACTTTCCGGGCAAATGAAGGCGTACTGTGAAATGGTACGTTTTCCTATCAACCAGGACCGTACAGCTGATGCATGCTGACAAGGGACAGGTATCCCGGAACGGCAAGAACGAGTACTATAGGAGGAATCTCCGTCCTCCAAATACTAACAGAACATCACCGGATCCTTGAGGCAAACGAGTACGAGGGTGAAATGGTAAAGAGTCCGCAGAGCGAGTTCATCACGGCAGCGCAATGTGGGTGGCGCAGTGGTAGAGGGAATGCCTCATGATCGTGAGGTCGAGGGTTCGATCCCCATGCTACGTCGCGTTATTGCACTTTTACCATAGTATCGGATTTCCATAGAGATTTCCATATCTGAACTTGTTTTTGGCTTCACAGTTCCTGCCCATTGGTATACCGCTGCAGCCCAAACCTGGAATCGCGATACAGTCCACTTCCCCAGTTCTCAAACTTGTATAGTATAACAATTCTAGTATAGCCAAACCTTTTCCTCCGAAACGATCTCTTCTCCCGAACACGTGATAGTGCTTTCACTGGTTAGTGGTGTTCGTGACTCCGGGTCTTCCTCTGCCTCCAACTTTGCCACTTCGTCGATTTCCAGCTGTCGCAGTTCGAAATCCTGTAAAAGACTTGCTATCCTTTCCGCCAGCTTCATTTCGTCTCTCGAAGGGACAGCATCCAGTGGAGATGTGTCAGTAGGTGAATGACCGCTCGAGGGTTAGCAGACATTGTAGAGTCAGTGTTGGCGGCAGCAGCTTGTTATAATCGCGCGACTTTGTAAGCATAACAGAGGCGACAATATTGATCGAGGTGGCAGGTCAAGTTAAAGATCATGTGGTCCCCCTCCTAAGCTGTGAGTACACAGGTGGCGCTCACCTCACCGACACTAATACATTGCATTTGAAGCATTTTTCTAGCTTTTTGCCGCTGTTTCATGTTGTTCCTGCGTCAAAATTTCTTACATTGACAGTGAGAACATTCTATTGAAGTAAAAGTTTCATATAAAATCGTATTTGGCATATTTCGGACATTCTAGATTCTAGATTTTAGATTCTAGAATGAAAAGCATTGCTGGTGAATTACGAGATGTCAAACAAATAATAAGTAATAAAAACATCTTATCGTAGCGAACTCCAAAAACAAGTTCTGCCATGGAAATCTCTGTGGAAATCCGATACTATGGTAAAAGTGCGAAAACCCAGCGTAGCATGGGAACCGAACCCTAGACCTCACGAACATGGTGTCTTGTGCTGCCGTGAAGAGCTCGCTCTGCGGACCCTTAACCATTACACCCTCGTACTCGTTTGCCTCAAGCATTCGGAAAAAACAAAACATATTCTGTTACCATTTGGAGGACGGAGATTCTCCCTATAGTACTTGATCCTGCCGTTCCGGCGTACCGTTCAGACAGTTCCCTTGTGAGGAGTACTGCTTTGAGCCCTGTGCGTTGTCCTTATGTTCTTACACAGAACAAGATCTCCGCAACGTGAATTATCCAACTTGCCCATGCTAAAAGACGTGCTGGTCCTTTGCTCGTCTACATGAGTACCTGTTTTAAGCACCACATTTAGTATCATGGCCTCGTAACTTACCCACCCTAGAATTTTATGTGATCGATACCGATTCCCCTCCTTTTGTTCGTTTCTGCAATTAGGGCTTCTTCTTCTTCTTCTTCTTCTTCTTCTTCTTCTTCTTCTTCTTCTTCTTCTTCTTCTTCTTCTTCTTCTTCAGCGTCTGTCCCGCTTCGTGGCGGGGTCCGCTATTCTGGTGTCATGACGCCACCTTTCCCGATCCAGCGCTAGATCAGGGTGGACACCAGCCGCTTTCAAGTCCTATGTAACGTATCAGCCCAACGCTGCTTCGGGCGCCCTCTAGGCTGCTTTCCTATTACCTCGAAGTTGAGGCCTATCCTGCGGACGCTATCTTCCTTTCCACGCAGAACGTGGCCGTAAGCGAGCTTCGCGCATCTTGTCCGCTATCGGCGCGACACCGAACTTCTGCCGAATAGCTTCGTTTCGGATGCGGTCCATGCGCGTGACTCCAGCCGTCCAGCGCAGCATCTTCGTCTCCATGACGCTGAGGCGCGTTTCAACTTCCTTGGTCGCAGGCCAACACTCAGCGCCGTACATCGCTACTGGCCGGATGACTGCCCTGTAGATCTTTGACTTAAAGCGCTCTGGCATCTTCTTGTCGCAGAGCACGCCAGTCAACGAGCGCCACTTGGACCAAGCTGCACTCACGCGCGAATTCACTTCGACCATCAGTTTGCCGTCAGACGCGACTGCTGATCCCAGGTTCTTAAAGACCGCAGTGCGTGGAAGCTCGATGCCGTTAACCTTGATGGAGCTGGACTCGGTAACGTCCGTCGTTAAATACTCGGTCTTCTTCACGTTCAATCTGAGTCCAAACCGCTCCAAGCGATCACACCAAGCTTGCAACTCTCGCTCGAGTTCTCCTTTGTCTTCGCTAACGAGCATCATCACGTCATCGGCATAAAGCAACGTCCAAGGGACGGGCTTCTGAAGATCTCGTGTGATGGCATCCATGACGACAACAAAGAGGAGTGGGGAAAGCGCAGAACCCTGGTGTACCCCGACAGAGATGGGGAACTCCATCGAGGTTCCAGCTGCAGCTTGAACTCGACTCTTTGGACAAGAGTAGAGAATTCGCACCCACTCCATGAGCTCTTCGGGAACTCCATGATGTCGCAAGGCGTACCATATCACTTCACGCGGTACGCGGTCAAAGGCCTTCTCCAAGTCGAGGAAGGCGATATGCACTGGCTTCTGTTTCTCACGATGCTTTTCTATCAGGAGGCGGGTGGCGTGTATGGCAATTAGGGCTGCTTATTTGACACAAATCTATTTCAGATGATGTGAACTTGTAGTTCTTCCATAAGGTCGCGTGTTCAACCAACGATATCTCCACACCCGCATTGTCGAAGCCGTATCAAACAGCCCCAACAATGCTGAGAACCTCGCCGAGAAGTCGAAAATTTGACTGTTGAAAATGCGACCAGTGCAGTAGGCGAGCTAGATTGAATACCTGTTAAAAGTGATCCAAAGCTGGGGCTGCGACGCAGGGCTGCGAAAGACGAGAAGGCTTCTGGTTATAGTGCGCAGAACTAAGCAGCGCTAAGCGGGAAGATTAATGGAAGGCTGGATTGGAAGCTGCTTGGTCAGATCCATGCATACGACATCACTCCAACGCAAGGTTATTTTCGCGAAAAAACTCATTCACTGAGTCAAGCGGCAATGACGGAAGAAATTCCGAGTCAGCAATAGACTGAACCATAAATAGGAACTTATTCTTCCGAATGGCGAGGAGATGCAGGGAAGCAACGACTGTCTTTACACCAGCTAGTCCGGTAGAGCACCCTCCGACTTCTAACTTCGCCTCCTCAGTGGATGTTTTGAAAAAGAGAACGAAATGGCGGTCAATTGGAGGCGTTAGGTGGCGTCTCCTCGCCGTGGGACGCGTTTCATCAACAATTAAATCTGTGGATCTGCGGAGTATGGGGGGTAGAGATGAATGTTGCTTCATCGGGGGTATCTCTACCCTTACACTCCACATACCAGGGGGTTTAGTCGCTGATAGATCCCACCCCCGATGGCGTGAAGGCGCTGTAAGAGGAAAAGCTGGCTGTCGCGTGCTCCCTGAATCCAGCTCTTGTTCGGTTCTCGCCCAGGCCTGTCATGCATTCCATTCATCCGGAGTTGGTGAAATGGCACGGCATTTCTCTACGAAGCGCTCGTTTGAAATGGTCAGTACAGTTTGTTGCAAGGCCAAATTCGAATTGCCTCCATGACGTCTCTGGACTGCAGAATGCGAGACGTTTCCCGACAAGTGCAAGGTACCTTAAAGATTTAATTCATTTCCTGATTTTTCCTCTTCCAGACTGGAGCCCTTCTGGGATCGATTCTCGGTCCATTGACGGCTGTGATGTTCGAAGGAAAGGAAACAATGAACACTAAGAAGCTCACGTAAGTGGTCACAACGCTACATTTATTTGTACATCCCATGAGATTTGAGATTCTAACGACTTGTGGGATTCATATGGAAATCTACAGCAGTAACGCTCGTTTTCAGAAACAGCTTTGTGAACGGCGGCACAACAGGAGCACTGGTAGGTGCTGTGATGGGACCGGCATTAACATATCTCTCGCTTAGAGATATGAACACCGTACAGTTGTACGATAAATGCTATCGACTGAGGTGAGTGCTACTTGTGCTATTGTACACGGAATACGATTTGTACCGCATTTTTTTTTGTCGAAGTGAGAACTTTTCAAATCAAATTGGACACTTCTAAGCAAGCTTGACACTTTTGAAATCAAGATGAACATGTTTGAGGGAGTTTGATTATTTTTACTCCCAAGCGAAATTCAGTACGACTCTTTTTGAGTTTCTGATTCACGTGTCATATTAAGTAGTAATAAACACTTTGAAATTTTGTAGACGTTTTGTTTTTCACGGAAAATAGTAGTTTAAAGCTTATTTGAGAGTACAGAAAGGCAGTTATTTTTAGCGTGTCAAAAGAAGAGATGGCGCCGAGCAGCCGTCTAATTCGCTGCGATTTTAATTTGATTGCGTAAATGCTGCTTGCTGCTTACTTGAAACAGCAAAGTGAAAATATGCGTGTTTCCTATAATTGGTTTTGTTGTACCGGTAATAAGTATAGAACTCCACGCGGGCAGAATTTTCGCTGCCTACTTTCTCAGAAATTATCCCACTTTGTCGCGGAGTCCGTTTTTCTTGTGCTGTGGCGCTACATTTTATCGATCTTGCGCTTGACTACGGTGCGCTCTAGCTACTTTCATGTCCAGTATATCAGTTATTTAAGATAAAATGTAAGGTATCACACTAACGCTGCTTGGAACATCGTTAAGGCCACTTTACAGACAATTCGAACTCAAGGCCCGTCTTGTGAACGATGTAACTCTGATCCTGATACGCAATGCTTCTAAAGAAGAGAATTTTTGCTACCAATCAAATCAAAATTGCTTCGTCCTGGACGAATGCAGAGCGCCATCTCTTCTTTGAGTACTAAATATTGCTGCATTCCTGCGCTTTATAACAAGCTCCATAGTTTATCTTTCAAGAAAAGTTTTTATAAAGTTCCATACAATGTGTTCACTTTTTCTGGAAGTTTTTTAAGGAATTAGAAATGTCAGAAAAATATGCTAATTTTTCTGTGAACAAAAAAATGTTTTAGCCTTCTCAGAAATCTCTATTTCACTCTAAAGACGCTGGTTTTGATTTGGAAGAAATCTGGTTTGATTTCAGAAGTGTCAAGCTTGCTTAGAACTGTGTCCAGTTTAGCTTGAAAAGAGTCCAATTTCATGTTAAAATGGTATATATGCTGAGCGGTGATAGGGAGAAGTAGAATTGTATAAGTTCAGTCTTTGATTTTTTTTTCAACAAATCTTGGCATAGCGTAGTGACTCTATATATGAGCTCGTTCAGTTTTGAATCAAGTTTGTCATCAACTTTATAACGGCTGGCGTTTCGTGTCGCTGCCTTCTTTAGAAAATATCTGAGGAATTTGTAAATTTGTAAAAATATTCCCCAAACACTATTTCTTTCTGCAGAATATTCTTCCCAAGAAAAATGGAGGCAAGATGTGATATCTGAAGTTCAAATAACTTTCGACGTGGATTGTGATAGACCACCAGAAAACCGTAGCTGTAAGGAATCGTGTGCGATTACCCGAGAATTGGCACCCTTTGTGCTTCTTCTTTGAATCATTTTGAAATATGTTTTGGTGCGAACGTGGAACATAAACGGCGTCACGAAGTACATTTAGATTCGATAAGCATCAGCTGTGGCAGGATCGGTCGTGCGTGGCATCCGCGGCTCTTGGATATCTGAGCGGCGGTTCGCTGGGATTCGTCGTTGGACTCGACTTGGCTGTGCTGATGAGCAACCTGATGGGCAAGTCGTGGTGAAGCAGCAGCCCGATGTGCATCATAAGTCTGACTCTGCGCTTACCTAGGTGTTGTCAACTTACCATTATTAGTTGCCATTAGTTTGACGATCATTCCGTTCTACTAGTTGCTCTGGAGATCGAGATAACTGCTGCCCTGAAGGTTCTCACGCCTACTTATGCATTGCCAACTCCATTGTGAAGAGGACCTTGACCTATCTGAAGCCGTAGTGCGAGCTCGCGAAAAGTGTGAGTGCTGAGCTGCTGTCCTTCAGCTCCATTGCTGAAGTTTTAGCCGTCCATGCCAAACGCGAATTGGATGGCTGCATCTTTGTTCCTCGCCATTCATCACTCCATCTACCTCGCATTGGTAGGTGTTTTGTCTCTTAGGTTTCGTAGTAGTGTGTTCCGTCTTTCCAACAGCCGGTTTGAAACAAAGTTCAGTATATCCTGGTTGTCGCTTTCATCGTGCAGCCGATGCCCTTCATCTTGATGACCGCGGCTTCTCACGGCTCAGCTTCGTTGAAGTTTACTTCTAGTCCAACATAGTGCTAGAGAGACGTGACTGTCATTGCCGCTTAGCAGCTCGCTCTGCCGTTCTGCGCCACCGAAGCACCCTTGGCTGATGACTGCGTAGCGATGTTTTGTTCCAGCCTTTTCTATAGTTACAATTCGTATCGATTGGCACTCATCATGGTATGCGTTTGTGCCTTGGTGCTGGAAGATTGTGATGTTGATAGATTTAGAGCTTATATCCGTTGCAAATAAATGTTTAGTCCAATAAAGTCCAGATTTGATTCCGCAATTTTTGGCGTAACTGCATCCGATGACGCAAAGATGCTTCAAGCTGCTCACCAAGCTTGGTTTAATGGCAGCCTACGTTCCATCGTTATCCCATTTCCAGTGAAAATTGTGAACGCCCACCATTCCCAGCTGGAGATAACTTCGGCAGCGTTTTAGGTGTACTGTAATAATACGGAAACTACGAATCAGTTTGTCGCCAGGGTTCGTCTAAAGAATCGATACTGTCGCCAGGGTTCGTATAATGAATCGACACTGCTCGATTAGTAATCGATTTTTTTTTTGCAGGGATCTCTGTGCTTGTCATATTTAGTTCACTCAAGACTCACTGCTAGCAACAGCATGGTGTTTGTGAAGCGTCTTGCGATACTAGCCTGGTGGAAAAATAATCTCGGATTTTGCCATTCTATGTTCGATTGCCCACAATGTAGGCATTTAAGATTTTCTGTGAATGAGTGGTATAAAGGATAAGGAAGAAGGACGGCGTTATTCAATCCCTTTTGGGATGCGCCAGCGCATTCTACTTCCACGCGGTGTAGTGGAGGCGAGTTGAATGCGCATTTGGCCATACAAAGACTTACGGTGCCAAGCCGACGAACAAGTCAGCGCTTTATCCTTCCCAGACAAGTCTGGTACCAATTCACCGACCCCGGAGGAATGGAAGGCTTGGTTGGCCTGGGCGGGAAATCCAAACCAAGAACCTGGTATCGGCTGCACGCGACAGCCGGCGCCTCCTCCGACTGCGCTCCACGCGCCCTAATGAGTGGTATATAAAACTTAAAAGATCAGACTAGGCTCTAGCAAAGCTTTACAAATCAATCTAAAATATTCAATTTTTTCGTCACTTTTCAGAGCATTTTTCCCTTCTAAAAACAAAGTCAAGTCTTACTATGTGATCATTTAATAGGATGTTCGGAAAGATTTTAGACAAATTCGTCGCGTGTGCCCGCGCCACGTGTGGCTGCTGTCCTATCCCCGGCGCCGATATTCTGTGTCGTCGACTTCTTATTCCGAACATCTACTAATTCGACGGCTCTACCTTCGATATTCCGCGACCTTATACGTGCAGTGGACTACCTAACGCTGCTTGGATTACCGCCTGGCTGTCACAGTGCTAGCTCGTTGATTCGACTTGGGTGAGGACGCCTTCGTCCGGCTGACTGGGATCGATAGATCGCAAGTTTTCTCGTGGCAGGAAAACACAAGTTTACATATTGTACTTGCCACCCTACTCGGTGAATAAGATTCGTATCTTTTGAAATGGCTAGTGAGAACACTCCTCTCTCGTCTCGAAAGCTTCAGGGCCGTCCGGTCAAAAGGTTTTGTCAGTCTTCTCCTCCAATGGGAAATGACTCGCTGGCGGATGCGATCGATCTCCTCGTCAACGACGCCCAACTCCCGGCGCACCTGAAAACGGTCCTAGGACACCTGTTGGACAAAGCTGCTAGGACCGAAGAGCTCATGTCAAGGAACCGTGAGTTGGAAGCTCAGCTAAGACGTGAAACTGAGGAGAAAAGCCGCCTCGCCAGAGAAGTAGAGATGCTTAAGGAAGCTCTTGCTAAAAGTAGGCAAGCTAGTCCAGTCAAAGCTCTTGCTACCTCTTTTTCTGATGACAATTGTTGTGAGGAAAAGGAACGAGTGAGATCTGTTGTTATTGCAGGAGTTTCAGAATCTCGTGACTCAAGTGCTGTTAATAGAATATCATTTGATCTTGATTGTGTCAAAAGGATCTTTGACTTCTTGTCGATCGAATGTATGCCTGTTACGATATACAGAATGGGAAAGCCCAAGAACGACTACGCTAGGTTGCTAAAAGTTGTGTTGCCTAATTCTTTCTTCCAAAGAGAGTTGTTGAAAAGAGCACCAAGGCTGAAAACCTTCCCAGTTTCGGGAGTTTACATTCGCCGCTCGCTCCCGAGACTGGAGAGGGAACGTCTCAGTGCTCTAAGAAAAGAGAGAGCCAAATCGGCTGCTGTTCTTGATTCTAATGCAACGTGCGAAAATGCTGTGCCGTCGACTACCTCCGTGTGTCCATCCTCCAGTGATCGCCTCATGTCCGGTGAAGCCAATACATGTTCAGGGTCGGGAAACAGCAACTGACTCCTCGGAGCGAGTCCAAGTGTGTCAGATGCTTTTCCACTAATATTCGTTCCTTATGTAAAAATAATGAAGCATTGAGGTTTCATCTAGCTAAATTCGACTATGGCATCGTTGCTTTATCGGAAACTTGGCTGAAACCTCAAATTGACGCTGGTTCCTTGCTAGGTGATGTAACTGAAAGCTATGAAGTCTTTAGATGTGACCGTGAAAGGAGGAAAGGTGGAGGAGTGGCGTTATTGATCAAGCGTACGTTTTTCCCTGTTCATTTCTACATTGAATCAGTAAGAGGTGGTTATGAGATAATTGCAGTGGATGCAATTATAGGGCAAATTAAATGTAGAATTGTACTTTGTTACAAAATCCCCAGCTGCAAGGTTACGGACTGTGAGAAAATGATAAAGTGTCTCGGCGACTTGTCCGCTTGCAATTATGCAAGCTTACTCATGGGAGACTTCAATTTCCCTGAAATAGATTGGAGTAGCACAGGAGTTCCTCATGTTGGGATAGCAAAAACCTTGTTTGACACCATGATCAACCATGGCTTTTCGCAGTTAGTGAAGTCGAAAACTAGAGGAAAGCACACCCTGGACCTATTATTTTCTAATGATGATTCGTTAGTCACGCAGGTCACGGTTAATTCCCCTCTCGGATCAAGCGACCATGCTGTAATCGATTTTTTCCTCAACAGAAGTGAACCTACTGAGAAGTATGTTATTAGAAGGGACTTCAAACAAGCTGATTATAATGCGATCAGCGAATATCTTAACGGTATCGATTGGCACGGATCTTTTAGCTCAGTGACAACAGTAAACGACATGTATGAAATGTTCGTGTTTATTTTACAGCATTGCATTTCGTTGTTTATACCTCTCTCCAAAGTGAGAGTCTCTAAAAAGCACATTCCAAAATTTTTGCACTCTCTCTTTGACAAAAAATTAGTTCTGTTTAAAAAAGCTACTTTCTCTAATTCTTTGGCAGATTGGCAGGCTTACAAGTTAGCTTCAATGAAATTTGACAACAAACTGCATAAGTACAATTGCGTCGTCGAAAGAAAAATAATTGAAAGTGGAAATAAGTATGGTCTATTCAAATACGTTAGGAAGAGACTGCAAAAGAGAGTAAAGGTGTCCACACTTCTAAAACGAGATGGTGGACTAGCTGTTTCGGATCAGGATAAAGCAGAGTGCTTAGCAAATATATTCGAGTCCGTATATGTTGATCATTCCAACGTGGAGGACAACGCCCTTGAACTTATTGGTTCATTTCCCGCAATGGAAAGTTGCCCTTGGACTGATCAGAACGTGCTTTACAAGCCACTCTCAGAAATCAAAGGGTCTGCGGACACACCGGATGAAGTGCCTTGCTATTTTATCAGGAAGGTGGCTCCTTCGCTGATTACGCCATTGCACATCATTTTCAATCTTAGTCTCTTCAGAGGGGAAGTTCCAGTTAGGTGGAAGCATGCCTTTGTATTACCAATACCTAAAAAGTCGCCCCTTAACGATCCATGCAATTACAGGCCTATCAGCATAACCTCGGTGTTCTGTCGAACTTTTGAAAAATTGTTAAAAAAGGTCATTGTAGAGCATTTAGAAAGGTCTCAAGTGATATCGGATAGCCAGCATGGATTTAGGAAAAACAGATCGACTGTTACTCAAATGCTTGAATCACTGAATGACTGGACCCTCTCGCTTGACAGAAAGAAAAGTGTGGATGTGGTCTATTTTGATTTCAGTAAGGCATTTGATAAGGTCAATCATAGAAAGCTCCTCCTGAAGCTGCGTCACATCGGAATTCATCCCACGATTGTAGCCTGGATTGAATCATTTTTGAATCATCGATCGTTCCAGGTGCGAGTTGGTCAGTCATTATCTCTCGCAAGATCTTGCACAAGTGGGGTTCCGCAGGGTAGCGTGTTATCACCAGTGCTCTTTAATATTTACACTTATGAACTCCCCAGAGTTATCGAAAGCTGCAGTGTAACATGCAAGTTTTTTGCTGACGACCTAAAAATCTATAAGGAACTCTCGAATGAGGAAGATTCCTCGGCTGTTCAGACATCAATTGACGCCGTTTGCTCTTGGTCGACTGCCTGGGATCTCCCACTAGCGCTGAACAAAACTTCTGTACTTCGTCTCGGTAGGAGGGTGTCTCCACGCCCGTACACTGTTGATGGAAGCGCTATAAATCAAACGAGTTTGGTAAGAGATTTAGGATTCCTAATTGACGGAAAGCTCAGTTTCGAGCAGCATTGCTCGTTTATAGCAAACAATGCGGAACAACGCCTATTTATGCTTTTCAAAACGTTGGTTACCAAGGATCCGTGCCTACTCATAAAAGCGTACAAAACGTATGTTCGCCCTATTTTGGAGTACGGAACTACCGTTTTCTCCCCTCACACCAAAAAGAGCATCATGAGATTGGAATCTGTTCAAAATAGCTTTACTAGAAAGTTAATGATCCGTGCCCTGGGATTCAGCTACAGTTGTATACCCTCAGGTACTGATAGGAATAAGATGTTAAATCTGGAATCATTGCAGGAGAGGAGATATATGTTCGATCTCATCACGTTTTTCAACATATTATTAGGTAAAATAAAGGCGAATATTTCTGATTCTTTATATTTTCTTTCCTCCAGCACCAGAGGCAGTAGTGTTAAGGTGAATGCAGATAGACCACGATCTATCCTAAGAGCCAAGTTTTTCACAGTACGCGCCAGTATGGAGTACTCCAAAATTACGAAAAAGTTTCCTTCAATTCGAGGGGTCAATCATTTGAAGAACATAATTCAAAACTTAAGATAAAACTAAGATAAACCTAGATAGTTTCATCGGCTCTGTACAGTATTGGCGGTTTGCTATGAATCTGTTAATCCTTTGCGTTTTGTTCTCCGTTTGTATTCTATTTGTTTCATTCTCATTTCACTATGGCACTAACATCTTTTTTACAAGGATCTGCCTGGCTTACAACACTTTTAGCTGCGTTTCGTTTCATGTACTTAGTGTACATGCAATAAATGTTTAAATGTTTGTTTTAAATTTCGCAATGCGATGTTTCATTGCCAACTTCAACACCAATGTCGTCCAACAAAATATACTCCATTATGCTTAAATAAGTATTGTCATCCTTCCGATAGAGCCGGTTTCCTCGAACGAAGAACTTCGAAGACGAGGACATCGTGCTGGTTTCGTAGTTTTCGTCCTTTTTATTATATTCTCTAATTTTTAGCTTAGATTTTCACTTGTCGCCTCTGAGAACATTTGGCGCACTCATTCGATGGAGTGGAGTTACACATCTGTCAACGTACTGATAAAAACAATTGTAGAGAACACACATACACATATCCCTATTTCAAGTAAGCAACATTTCCACTATCAATCAAATGAAAATCGCACGGGCTAGATGAGTGCACAATGCGACCGCTTCGTTTAACATGCAAAACAGTTGTTGTTGTTCTTGCGCTCTAAATCAAGTCTCGAATCATTATTTAAAATTTTTATAAAATTTCAAGTAGTCAATAGTCGTTGCAGTCGTTGGGGCAGGCAAACTTCAAGAAAATCGAAAAAGGTTATATCAGTTTTTCCTTAAATAAGAAATTATTCTAGCATTTTCTGAGAGTCTCTAGTGTATCATCGTTTGAGGAAAAACGTCGTTTTAGTTTGAAAAGCTTGATCTTGATTTCTGAAGCGCCACTTACAAGTGTGTCCAATTTGATTTAAAAAGGGCGCAATTTGGGCTGAAGAGTCCATCTTGCTTCTGAAGCATCCAAGTTGACAAGATGATGGTATAGTAAGATAAACAGTGAGGTTAACCGCTTTGGAATAGATGCCAAAAACTAATGCAAATTTTCACACAGCCTAGTAGATTTGTCGTCGAATTTTTAACGATGGAATGTTGGATATCGGTGTTAACCAATCACTTTGTCACTTTTTCAGAATTAGGGTCGGATTCATCAACGAATCACATAACTTTAACAGAAAATTCACAGCGGAAAACTCAGATAGGGCGGCTTATCGCTCACCATATCGCTTGATAAGCCGCGCTTATAGGAATTTCGGCCATAATTTTCTCTGTTAAATTGCTGTAAGTTGTAGATGAATCCGGCACTTGGAAACCATTTCGTGAAGCATCCTCCAAATCCAAAAAATGATGCTGGTGAAACGCTGAGTATGGTGAAACTGACCACGAATTCATTTTCGCGCTACGGATTCTGCTTTTATGCGGTATTTCGGAGGCAGCCTGAGTGCGCATTTGGTCTACATAATTGTTTCGGCGCCAGCCGATGGATAAGTTAGCGCTCTATTTATTTATTTATTTATGGACACACGGAGAGTGCGTTTAAAACAGCTAGTTATCCTAGTAAGTAATACGAAAATAGCTCATGTCCCCCAAGGACAATAAAACCTTAGTGAAAAAGAAGAAACAACACCAGTAGAAGGAAATAAAAAGAAAGCGTCAACAGAAAACATCGAAAAGAAAGTAAGGAAACAACATCAAATGGTTAAGAATAGCATGAGCTCACGGCACAAATAGACCCCTATATTCAGGAAACCTTTAAGCTAATGGCTTTATGAACTGGCAATTTGAAAGCGCCGAGTTTCATTGTAAGCGGAATTGAGTACTTGCGGAAAAGATGTGAAGCGTAATTGTAATGTGAAGCGTTTATTTCTGATTTCATCGAAGAGATTACAAATGGAAAACAACACCTGTCTTTGTTCATTGGAATACATTACGTGCAGCAAATTAGTAGAAAACAATGATGAAAATTAACAGTATCTGCGAGCACACAATACAGTTTGAGTGCTGTGTCGAATCGCCTCCTCGATTGCCAGGAATACGTCTCCTCGACTTACTGGAAAAACTGCTTCCTGAAGCTTTTCTGTGTCTCAACAATTTCGCCGTTCGAATAGAAGGACAAGAAAACATAAACCTTAGGGAAGGTATGAACTTTATATGGCTGGCGTATTGGATTTTTCTGACGTGTTGCAATGGTTGAAGAAAATGCTTTTCGAATCAAAATTTTCAGTATAAGAATGAAGGAGATTTTAAGCCCGACTTAGCTGAAGCTTCAGTCTGAGCAGTAATTTTTTATAAGAATAAATTGGACACGGATGCATGGACAGCGCAGCCAGAGGGGGCGCCGACTGTCGCATGGCTTCGTAGTCAAGGTCCATCGTCGGATTTCCCACCTTGGTCAAACAAGCCTCACTTCGTTTCGATGTCGGTGAATTGACAACGGATTCTTTTGGGAAGGATAAGACGCTGACTTGTCCAACGGTTAACTACTGAAAGTCGTTGTACAGGCCAAATATGCATTGAAATTGTCTCCACGACATCCCGTAAAAGTAAATTGCGTGGCGCACCCCAGAACGAGATGACTAACGACGCCCTTTACCATATATCACTAAATTGCAAGTAAATAGAACGATTCGAGACAGAAGGTTTACGTTGAGGTGAACACCAAAATAGATCACTACATTGTTTTCCGACCAAGGAAAAACATCGGTAATAGTCTCCCTAAATTTACGATAATATGACGCTGGACTACCTCAGAGATTCGCACACAAGCTGATCACTGCATGAATGATACGTCATGGTGTGGGATGTGCCCCAGATGGAAAATACGAGTGCATTCATTTCCCCAATTGCAGTCTAATTCTGAAGTTCACTTCTGTCAGAGGCAATGATCTCGTTATTAATCGTAAAATTACGTGGCTAGCAAATTTATAGTTTAACCTCAGAGCCCTATTTGGGCTGAGAGCACTGCAGAAAATCTGAGGTAATAATGACGAAAATAATGGATGGAAAGAATAAAGGACAAAGAAAAAGGGTGGCATTACTCAATGCCTCTCAGGATGCGCCGCGCATTCCACTTCTACGGGGTGTTGTAGAAGCTATGGTGGCCAGTCGATGAACAAGACAGTGTTCCATCCTTCCACGACAAGTCTAGAACCAATTAACCGACCTCAAAAGGACGGCTTTGTTGGCCTAGGTGGGAAATCCAATCCAAGAACCTAGTATCGGATCAAGGGATCACCAGCACCTCCTCCCGCTGCGTTCCACGCGCTCTTATGGGATTTGTAAGGCATGAAAAATCGTGTGTTCTTCAATTGCAACATTTCATGTAGAAGCCATTCCCACCAAGCAATTAAGCAAACATCGCGGCGTTGGAGTTCAGCAAAGCGCAATTCCAAGTCGAAACTATTTATGTGCTTCTCGCTTTCCTGCTTTTCAAAATAAGCCTTACAACTGAAGTCCATGAAATTCCCCCAAAGATTCTCAGCAGGACCTATATGGTCTTGTAGAGCATCGGATGAAGATCACAGAACTGTGCTTCTTTTTTGCTACAGGCCATTGGGTGGTTCAAAAATGGCAAAGAATGGTATCGCTTCAGGGCGGGCTGACGAGGCAAAAGTGACACCTGGAAGGGCCCTGTCGTGCTCGGAACTTGACCTACAAAAGGTTTGGAGCTTAAACTAAGGTTAGATTATAGCAAAATGATAATTTCCTACGTTTCTTGGACGAAGCTGCAGTGCACATTCAAGTGATTCATTTGCAACAGTGGTGGCAGCGACTGGATGGTGAGTGAGTAGCGAGGCGGACTTACAGGAGGGGGGTCGACTGTTCGGTTCCGGGGCTCTCCGGGCGACTTCCTCTGTAGACTGCCCCCTTTTTGCAACTGAAGAGTACACTTTGACTACGGTAGATTATCCTGTTATTGGCCAGTGGTGAATAAGGGTGACGAAGTCATGACAACCGATTTCGCCCGGAATTTGCCTACGGGAACGAATCTGTCACTCTTTTTCTAAATTATCACGTTGCTTGCACTACTTTCCATCGAAGGTTGAAGTCGAAGGTTGAAAATAAGTCTGACCACATTAGAGAAGAAAGCGATCCTACTAACGTAGACAGCTTTACTCACCCATATCTACTGTAATCTGCCGTAATTCACCGAAATTTTAAAAGTAGGTATCACATCCGTGATCAGCATCCCAAATAACCCCCGTGGGCGATATTGGGGAGGAATTTTTCCGTCGTCCTTTCCTCGATCTCCGTAGTCGTGAAGGGCAACAGTGCCGATTATTCTGTTTACACCCCTTTACTTACACATATCTATCGTAATCTTCTGCCATCCATCGCTTCACCGAAATTAGTTGCCAGGTCAGTGATCTGCATCCAAAATAACCCTAGAGATGAATTTCGGACCAAATTTTTTCGACCTCTGGGGTCGAGAGATTGAATGCAAATGCTCCTATCTGCAATGCCTCCGACCCGTCCCTGTGAGTGCATACGAGAGTGATGAGGAAGAAATACACAGCAGGGCGTACAATCACACGAAGTAGATAAAACATGATGTCGTCGATAACAATTAGCTGAAATAGGGGAAGTTGCGAGAAGAATAAAAAGCAGTTTGTAAAGAAATCCGAAGAACGATAAATGTGTCTTGATGATGGGTCAACTCAATACTTGTAGATCGTGTTCACAAATAAGGTGACAGCGAGCAACACTTCCAAAACTAATTGAGAACATTCGAAAGCGGTCATATGGGAACAGCATCTGGCGAGAGCTTCCTTAGCGAGACAAGCGTGGTTTAATGGACGCTCGACATCACTCCAAACTGCAAAACCCGCTACTTTCACATCTGACAACAGGTTGAAACAGACCACAAATCAATTCGCATGGACAGCCCCGAAATCGAACCCTTGACCCCTCCCGTAAGTCCGCCTCGCAACCCACTCGGCCACCCACTCGCCGTTGTCGTCGTTGCGGATGAATCATTTGAATGTACACTGCAGCTTCGTCTAGGAAGCGTAGGAAATTACTATAATCAAACTTTGATTTAAGCTCCAAGCCTTTTGTAAGTTAAGCCCAGAACACGACAGGACCATTCCAGGTTTCACTTTTGCCTTTTCAGCCTGCACTGAAGCGATACCGTTTTTTTGCCATTTTGGACCACCCAGTGGCGCATAGCAAAAGCGAAGCACAGTTCTGTGATCCTCGCCCGATGCCCTACAAGGCCATATAGGTCTCGCTGAGAATCTTTGGGGGAAGTTCATGGGCTTCCCTTGTTAGGGCTTTGTGGCAGTTTAACAGGAGAAATTTTTTTGTTTCAACGGTTATAATATTTTCTGGGACATCTTGTAGAGTATCTGGCGCTAGATAGCCTTTGCGCCGGTTTAAGAGATTACTGTAACCTCATTCCTGTACTGCGAGCATGATACCGTCTCCATTCCAAAGAATGGAAAGGGGTGGTTCATTTCGTTACTTTTGTCATGGTCGATGGACGGTATTAGTTTGGTAGGTTCAAGCAGCAGCCTCCACATGGCGGCTGTACATTGGGTTGTAATTGAAAACTTCAGGGCGACATTTCAATATATTTACTACACATTGCACGGGGAATTCTTCACCTCTATATTTTGTGTGAGTTTAAAGAAATTTTTGGATTTTGGATGCGTGGCAGCACCATCGGAGGAGGGGCCGGCTGTCGGGGGCACCGGACTGCAGGTGCTTGGTTCGAATTTCTTGCCCAGGCCAACCGCCAACCAAGCCTTTCATCTCTCCGGGTCGGTGAATTTTTAATGATTTCCTGGGAGAGGTAAAACGCTGGTTTCAGCTGTTCAGCATCTCTAATATCTTCAGCTCGTTCAGCGTTACCGGGAGTTGCTAACAATAAGACGACTAGAACCAAATCGGAATAGATACATGACATAAGAGCGCGCAATTGGAGCTGGAGCGCACTTTTTCGACGCTCCGCACACGTGGGTTGCGTCAGCGTCCGCGCGGAGATTCGATCAATGCGCATCGGTCTTTTGTACAACCGTGGTAGCGGCAGGCGTATCGTGGCGCAGTGGATGGTGGCGTTGCTTCATACGAAGGAGGTCGGGAGTTCAGTTCTCCTGTGTCGGGGGATTTTGCATTTCAACTGACTGGTTGAATTTGAGGAGTTTTGACGTCTACACAATTTTCTGGTGTTTTGTGCGCATTTCTCCAGCTGTATACGCTGCTCGTCAACTGCGGACTTTCCCTGGCCGACGAAAGTAGTTTCCACACGAGCAGCTTGGATAGACCACACCGCGGAGTCTCTTCCCTAGCCTGGTCCTGCGCTCCAAGAGCTCACAACCAGCTGCGCACTTCCCTGCTATTCAGGGCAGGGAAGTGCGGAATTTTAGTACGCTTAGAGCCATCAAATGGAGGCATGCGTGCCTCAGTGTTAAGCGCTGGAGCGAGTGAAGCCATGCTCCAATCCAAGCATTGCTCTCAAAATCTATTCCGACTTGCTATTAGTGGCCATAGATCCACTCAGCGTTACCTACCTGCACAAGCAATTCAGCTGTGCTCTTCTTGGTGCGTTCCTAGTTGGAGGGTCCACCTGACTCTCAGAGGATCATGGTACGATTAAAATGCATGCAACATAAGACACAACCATGCTTACTTTTTGTCCTTTCGTCCTGATAAACGGTCAAATGGATGCCTGACATTGCATTCCTAGTCGAGAAGGAACGGTGAGAAAACGTGGCAGTATGAAACGAAAATCTGGAGAAAATTCAAACAACTGCGACACCCCCAGTCATGCAGTCGACGCGCACTCGTCTGGGTCAGGAGACGCGTAGGGACATGACTTGATGCGATGCGCGAGAAGGGGGGGGGGGGCATGGACTTCCACCTAGCGGAACGTAGAAATGGATATGGTGACGTGGAGTTTCCTACATTGTACTCAACCTGACGCGTACGTACGTGTAATGCAGGTGCAGCTAGAAGGGCCTCGGCCAA